>PVJA010001020.1:63839-83768 GCA_004027025.1 Myocastor coypus
TTATGGCCGGCTCAGCCCGCCCTGAGGGCAGGGCTGGCGCAGCATGTGGTGCCCGGGATAGAACCGCGGTCCCTGAAGCCACCCAAGCTTTCCCAAGCAGGCGCTTTAGACCTCTGAGCCATTCTGCCGGGCCCCATCACTTTCTTCTTTAAACTTTTGTCAATGTATCTTTCACAACCATGCGTTCATTGTCACCTCTTATATTATCAGCTTTATGCTTCTATTAATTCATTTCAAGGGTACATTGTGAGTATACATAATGATCACAGTCCTCTAAGGGAATTTGTGCGTGTCCATCACCTGTCTAGATTCTTTCCGTTCTCCCATCCTCCCTTCAATATATGTTCATAATCTTTCATGTGATGTAAAATTATCCTTTTTCATGTCGTGCAAGGGAAGATCCTTGTGAACTCTATTAGAAATTTCAAGATTATAATCATTCCATTCATAGTGGGCACGTTAACAAAATATTTGTACTAGAAGTCTCAGTTCTCCACAGTATCAAACTTAGTGCATTCTTTAGAAATTGCGTATTTCTCCTAAAGCTTATCATTTTATTTAGATTATGTTTAATATTCTTTCTTCAGCAAGTTTTCAGAGTATTTTTAGACCATGTGTCTCAATGTGATCCTTGGAACTTTCTAAATTATTTTCGATACTTTTTAATCCATTACTTAATATATCACGCAATCTCTGTTACCAAATAGTGTAAGTATAAATTACTGTTTATATTTGTTAAAAAGTCCACCTGAATAATTCTTAATTTTGTATTTCTACTTTCAAAGTGCAATTAGTTAATTTTTTTTGCATCTAAAGTAAAACATGAATAGGTATTTTCTTTAAAACATGGACTAATGATGATGTTAATGACTTCGAGATTTTTAAACTACATATATTTCAAAATTATTAGAATTTTGATAATCACATAGACAGTAGCTGCGTATCATTAGAGTTCATTGAATTTTACCAGATGAGATGCCATTTCATGTTCATCTGCTTGAATTTAGAAAGTAAGCTGGTTGCACTAATGCAGTGCAGTGATGTGCCAGGTAGGTTTTTGCTTTCCAACTTTTATAGATGTTCACATTAGCAACAAGAAGGCTCACCCTCACCATCCAAGGACGTAATGGAAATCAGTGCCTAACATAGCATATATTGCCCTTGGAACACGAGCCAACTAAACAAGAGGTCCAATAGTGCTGCACATATTAGAGAATACATCAAGGGTATCCCAACAGATTCAGAAAATATTTCAACTGTGATGCTTCAACATCATTGTTTGTAATATTTTATTCTACCATGTTAGCCAAGAAGTAAGTTAAGGATATTTCAATATTTGCATGTATATGTTATTAACTATCATTTTTATTATTATTACAGCCAACTCAGCCTGCCCTGGGGGTGTGACTGGTGCAGCATGTGGTGCCAGGGATCAAACTGCGATCTCTGCAGTTGCCTAAGCTTGCCCAAGCAGGTGCTTTAGACCACTGAGCCATCTCGCTGGACCCCATGTAAGTATTATTATACTCATAATAAATCTTATATAGTTTAGATTGGATAAACAGAATTTGCTGAACAAATGTAGATTCTTAAAACATGTAAGCTGAATATAAGGTTCAACTCAGCATAGACTACGTATGCATAAATTTATTATATTATGTGGAAAGAAAAAATTGATAAAAACAATATATTAATAGTTTACATTGGGTTTATGTCCATTCTTGTACAATAATATTGGTCTGTCACTCAACTTTCCCATTTAATTAGGCAGTATGTAATTGCAATAGTTGTGTATAAAATCTGTCTGCCTACATAAAATACTTATCTTACTTTTAAAATGATGTGCATTAAATACAGATTTTTTGACTTGCATTTAGAAAGCAAATGATTGTTTATTTTATCAAATTGCCTTGTGATAGGGCCAGCCAAATAGTTCAGAGGATTAAAGCACCTGCAAACACGCACAGGGGCCAGGGGTTCAATCTCCAGGCCCTGTGTGCCATCCACACCCCTGGGGCACACTGAGACAGCGACTGAGACTGGGCGTGATGGTGCACACCTGTAAGCCCAGCTCTTGGGAGCCTGTAAACAGGGGGATCACTCTGAGTTAGATCTAGTAGTGAGACCGAAAACAACAACAACAACAAAAAAAATCCTGTCTTGTAACAGGAATGTAAAAGACCAATGACACACTTTTTAAAAAGTGACTACAAATCACAACACACCTTTGTGCCTATTTCTGTCACAACAGCAATGGGGAATACAGCAAATGGGGTTGAATACTGCAACGATGATCACGTCCTTTAATGCTAATTATATAACCATTCTTTTAAAATTTGAGTTTATTGAAAACTTTGAAAGCACTCCTAAGCATACTGCATTGTCCAGCCCTGAGAGGAAAACGTCCTTTCACCTCCCTGCCCTGTAAGAGCTAACTCTGCTTCCTCCTCCAGGGCTGCAATCTGGAGGTTAGGTCTGGAAGGCAGCAAAGGCGACCTGGACTTGAAGGAGCACTTCCGCTGTCAGGGGCTACTGAGGCGGAAGGGGCGGAGCTCAGAAGGCACACACAACGTAAATCCACAGGCTGTGTATGTATTTGGAGTACAAGCTGGATGCTGGGATATTTTCACGTGTTCTGTTTTCATTTATTTAGTTTACACATGGCTGGCGAATTCATGGTCTTCTGGCTGTTGACTTTTTTCTGTGTAGCAGCTTCCAATAGACTTCAACTGGAAACTACAAGCATAATCACTTTGTAATTAAATCTACATTTGCGTTTCCTATTCACATGTCCATACAGTGACTTGATATGGTATTTCTCCATTGTGTCGTGTCACCAAGAAGCCTCCACGGAACTTGATGGAAGATGTTTGTCACTGCCATTTAGATGAAGATCTGTTTATCCTTACACGAAATTGCAGCCCTTAGGAAACAATATGCTTAAAAGCCTAATATAACACCTATTAACTTCAGCTATTGATGTTCTAAGTTTTTAAAAACTTAACTTTACTGATGACACTGCAGTGTTTCCACACAACGTTATATTTCAGGCAGTTACCAAGATTTGCTTCATTTTGAATCTCTTCCTTAGGCCAATTTGCATTACTAATTGATTTGATAAGGGAAAACTGTGCAAAGGAAATGCGATAATTAACATGGAATATTTGGCATATTTTGACATTATTTTTAGGTTGACATGTTTTCGTGTCAATATTCTCATGTCACATAGCTCTAAATCATTTATTTGAAAAGTACAGATGATGTGCATGCTATTGTCATTGATAACGTGGCTGGCAGCATTGATACACTGGATGAATTCATCTCACGTTTTAAAATCGCTATCCTCATTTTAGTTTATAAGAATTTACCTGTTTTAAGTTTCTATGTTTGGAGTAGCCATGCATTTTTCAAGAATAAAATTGGGAAAAAAAATTGGATGTATTTTTTGTAAGTGAACTGCAGAGGCATTTAATTATATAATAATTCCTGGACTTAAATTGTATCAGAATAATACATAATAGAAAGCCAAAAAAATACAAAAGAGGTTTTTCCTACCAAAAGTACGTGCATCTGCTTTCTCTAAAAATGTTCTTTTAAAAGCCTTTGTATTATTAAAGCCACCCCACGCAGACAATTAAAAGCCGGTATGACATGATACATCACATGACGGGAGTTTAAAGGTGACGATCCCCCCCCCCCTTGGTTCAACATCGCAGCAGGCATTACAATACCAAAGGTAACGAATCAATTAAATCCATTTTCCCCTCCGCACCTCGACAGCGGCGGGCGTAGCTTTGCGCTGCGGTGGAGAGACAGAGCAGTAGGACCCAGGGGCCTCCGCAGCCACCAATAGAAGCGCGCACTTGGCCCTAGCTGTGTGCATTCTGCTCTGCGCGTTAATAGTCATACAGAGAAGGGGTTTGAAAGAATTCTGTACTGAAAAAGGACTGAAATTTTTTCCAGTGCCAGACGCTGCGAAGGAGGCTTTCCTCTTGCGCTTTTTCCTCCTTCTTAGGTTGGGAAGTCTGGGCAGCTTGTGCTCGGCTTAAACTCGGGAAGCTCTCGGTGCACAGCAAAGTTGGAGGGCAGCGCCTGCACCGCCGGCCGCTGGATTTCTGCACACGGTCTCGCCCAAGGGTAAGTCTTGCCGGAGATTGCAAGGGCAGTGACAGCGGGGTTTCAGGGACCACGGGGCGCTCGTTCGGTGCACCGGCGGTCTTTGGAGGGGAGAACGGGTGCGGGAAAGACTGAGCAGTTTGGTCAGCAATTGCGGCCGCTGCAGCAAGACAGTGAGGAGGAGAAGCAGAAACCTTTCGGCTCCATGGGACGTCGCAACCCGACGCTCGGTCGGGATTCAACAAGTTTTCCAGCGGGGATGCGGGGTTTATTTCCTCGCAAGTTCTGTGGGGCGTCCCTTGAGGGTGTCTGCGCCTGCTTAACAAAGAAGTTTCAGGATTTTTGTCGTCGCGGCGTGGCTGGCTGCACCCTAGTCTGAGAGGCTGCGTACCGCATTGTGGGCGTCGTGGGGACAGGCGGGGGAGGGGGGTCCTGGGGTCTGGCGAGCGCCCGCTGCCTGCCTGAGGGGCTGGGGCTGGGCCAGTCGGCGGTGGCATTTCAGGGTCCCCGCACGCGCCGAGGTTCGGGACGTGCGGCGAAGCCCAGAGCCCCTCAGGCACTCCGGAGCTCCAAACTTTTAAAGCAATCTCCCAGAGAATGCGTACGGATGCCCCCGGGGTGAACTCTTGAGCGGGGTGAACTCTTGAGGCGTGCGTGATGGAAGCTCTCGGGGTCTGCGTTTCCTACCTGCAGCGTTTTGCTTGGAAACGCACTGCTGTTGTGGAGAAAGAGGGGGTGCCGGTAAAACTAAGCCCAAAGGGGAGTTTATTTAAGGGGGGGAGGAAGAAGGAGGGACGAAAAATGAATGAACAAGGTGTTCCCCACCTTTCACACACAACACCCTCACGCGTGGGACGTGCCCACAAACGCTCCAGCTGGTGGCGTTTAGCTGGAAAGCCAATTGCAGGAAGTCCCGGCGCCTGTGCGTTATTAACGGTGCGCCGCGCCCTTCCCGGGGTCCTCGCTCCTCTTCCCGCCCCCGCTTGGCTGCTCCGGCTTGTCTGCACTGGACTCAGCCCCGCAGCGCGGCAGACACGGGCAGCCGTGCGGGAGCTCTGCGGGGCCGCCCCGCCCTCAGCCCGCGCTGCAGACCGGGTGGAGCGGCGGTGCTGGGCAGGCAGCTGGCGGCCGCGAGACGGGGCGCGGGGCTCTGAGCAGGGGGCGCGCACCTGGCCCCACAGGCCTCTTCTGGAGGGCCGTTGTACTGCAGACAGACGGGCGGGGTTGCGGGGAAGACACGCCCCTGCAGCCTCGGGTAGGCGCTTCTCCTGCAAGATCCCTAGGGTGCGCCTCAGCAGCCCCCAAATCCTGCGCACCTCGGAAAGGAAAAGATCTGAAGGCAGAAGTGGGGGTGTTGGTACTGATGAGACCTTAAGCTTACAGGGGTGTCGACCGCGGTGGGGCGATGCTGGTCACTGGTCAGGCTGCTCGGGGCTTTTCAAGTGGACTGCTTTACTCGGGCTTTGAAACGCTGTCGCCTGTTCCCTGAGCAGCGCAAGGGTCAGGTTTCCAGGTCGGGAAACTCGCCAGAGACTCCTCGCGCAGGAAGGGGATCTTCTCTGCGCCCGGTAGCGTAACCCTGACCTCGGCACCTCCCACCCTTTCGCGCCCCGGTCGGGGAGTGCCCGACCTTGTTAATTCCTCTGAGTAGCTCTCTGCCCTGTGTAAGTGATTCTCATCAGCTGGGTGTCACAGAGGCCTGCGAAGGGAAGGCGGGGGCGTTCTCGTAAGTCGTGGTAACTGTTTCCTTCGGAGGTTGATTGCTAACGCAAGTGGCTGAGCTCTCTGCACACAGGAAGGAGCTGTCTACACGGAACAAGGAGAAAGGGACTCTTCAGAGGAAATGTATTCCTTCCCGTACACGTTGGAGGACAGTGTCATGTCACACACACACACACACACACACACACACACACACACACACACACACACACACCCTGCACTTTGCATTTGCCCTCTTCATTGTGTTTGGGCTTTAGGACTTCAGGCTAAGCCAGCCATTGGGATAATAATCCACGTTCATTTGTAGCTAATTAGAAGCCTGACAACCGGGTTTCAGGTTTCAGTGTGGGTGCTGGTATTATTGGGGGCTGCTCAGCTGTTCGTATTCTATGTCTTCAGCAGGCACAGGTCGCACCTCTGAAAGCCGTCGTGTAGCTGACTTATAGCTGATGTATTAAAGAGGAGAAACAGGGTCAGAGCCTGCTCCTCCCGTCCTTCTCCATCAGCCCCTAACCCCCAAAGGAGGGGAGATAAGACCGGGAGCAACCTGGCACTGATACCGGGCTGGCAAAACGATTCTATTTCTTAGTAATCCATTCCTTGCCCTACGGGGGACCAGAGATTCCTCCAGCGGCGAGGCTGTAGAGGAGAGGGAGCGATCGCCGCCGTGGTTTGGGGCGTGCTTGTGTTTTCCAGCCCACGTTTTCCTGCCCTATGCATCTTTCCGTTTGGTTCTCTCCAACCTGCAGGAATGAGGCCCAGGGACACAGCTGCAGAGCCCCGCGGAGGCTTGCTCCGGAGCACAGCTGTTAATCACGTGCTGGCTGCCTCTCCACTCCCTTCCCTTGACTTCCTTCCCTTACCCCGTCCTTGAACCCTAGGCGCACCTCCCAGGCAGTATCCCCCACCCCCGTTAGCGATTTCCGGCACTGCAGCACTCTGCTGAGGGGGCCGGGGCGGAGCCTGCGGCAGCCACCTGGGGAGTCCCCGAGGTGCGAGGCTGCTCTCCCTTACTTGAGCTGCACAAAATAAAACACAAACTTCCTAACGTCTCCCCAAAGAGAAACCTGCCAGCCTCCATAGTAGTATTTTATTTTATGCCATAATAGAATCAGTTCAAATATCAAATGACGTTAATGAGAGGTTAAAAAGGAAGCCACACACTTGTGTGCAATCTCTAGGAAATAGTGGTGTGCTTCGATAGGAAAAGTTGTCTTTGGGCAGTTCATGTACTTGATATATTAGGGCTATTTTTATTTAAGCGAGATTCGACGTGTTACTTTCCTTATAGAGCCGAACAGCTTAAGACTCAGCAGAATGTGAATGTAAGGACACAAAACAAAATAGGAAGAATCAAAAGAAGGCTTTGAAGGAGCCCAGCCTTTGGCAGCTTGATGAATGTGCAGGCGCAGTGCACCATATGAAGTGTCACCTGAGGTGCACCCGCTGGAGAAAGACTTCTTTCTTTTTGCCTACAAACCTGAAGTGATCTCTCTGGGTCTGGCTCTGGCTCTGTCTCTGTTTGTCTCTGTCTCTGCCTCTGCCTCTGCCTCTGCCTGTCTCTGTCTGTCTTTCTGTCTTTCTGTCTCTCTGTCTCTCTGTCTCTGTCTCTCTCACTCTATTCAGAAACAGACCATAATTATATATATATAATTTATGTCTTTAGAGTTGTTGAAATAAACAGTGCTGTTGATAGTTATACAACTGTATCTATAGTTTATTAGTGTTGTACAGGAAAGCCGCTGGTCAAATTCTATGGAGAATCTGGGACCTAGAAGACAGAAAACTGAGGCTGTGCAGAAAAACTGTTGAAATAGTGTTAGGGACCTTGCCTAGCCAATAGCTCTTTGGTTTAATTCTCCCATCTACCTTTTGAAAGAGGCTTTATTAATTTTTTGTTTTTGTTTTTATTTTTGGGTTTTTTTTGGATATAAGGAGCCTTAAATTGAATGAAATTAGCTAAGCTGTTTATGGCCATTGAGGAGTTGAAGAAAGGCAAGATTAGAAACCTGATTTTTTTTTAACGACATAGTACCTTGCTCCTCTGCAACCTGAATTCTGCACCCACAGGTTTCACATCCACGTTTAAATCCACCGCGACTGTATTCACGGAATTGGGCATGATGGGTTTTGGTATCCGTGGAATCCTGCAACCAATCTCTTGCAAACACCAAGCAGCAATTAGGCATGCCTTGTCTGCAGGTGGCGTCGCTTGCCCAAGAGTCATCTTCACTCACTGGCCCTTATTGCTTTGCTCTCACTAATTCCTCAAACTGTACTTACATATTTATATTTTTTGAAATCTGTTAGGTATCCTTTTCATCGCCATTCATGTTGACATGTCTTCTAGAACAAATACCTATAAAAATGACATTGGCCAGATCTCTCACGTGGTGAATAGCTTCTTCAGCTAACCTCATCCTACTTTTCACCCCAAGCCATCATTTCTGGAAGTCAGAACATGCTTTCTTACTGATTGTGTGGAGCCTTTATTATTGCTTCTGAAATTTACACAACTGTAGTGAAGTTGTCTAAGGAGAGCCCTTGATGTCGTCTCCAGCCAGGGTTCTACATCTTCGCCTCCACCTTTTCGCCAAATAGCTCTTCCGGTCTGTCAGATTCCCCCTTAACCAGACCGAATCCTGACCGTCTGCCTAGCGTGTTTCATGCTCCTCCTCTACCATGACATGGAATATCTGGAAATACTTAAATCTTCATGATTATTACTCACCTCTCAGCTTCCAAATTCAAATGTTTCCAAACAGTTGCTTTCACTATGAGAGGCAAAAACAGAAGTAAGCGACCATTTGTTGAGTACTTAATCTGTGACATGCTTCCACATCTGCTGTATCAAGTCTAATTTCCTACTTGTTCACTATAGTCTAAATTGAGACCAAATTGCTTGTTCATTCTCTATAGCAATCCAGGTATTGCAATGTATTTCTCAAGTTCCAATAGTAAAGTTAGGTATTCTGTACCTTATTGCTCATTGTCACACCCATATTTCCAAATGTTCATTGATATCTCCAAGTATCTCAGACATTTCAGACCAAAACAAGCGAAGGGAACTGTTTGAATTTTTCTACGTCATCCTTTAGTCACATTCATCCTTGTACTTTAATTTGAAAATTACAAAGAATGCATCAAACATCTTGACAAGTTCAACTTTGTACATCTCTGTCTATCACTTACAATTACATAGTGAAACAGTTCAGAGATGAATCTTCTTGGTCCTGCTTTTTCTCTTCAGGGTCCTGTCTCCATTTTTAGCTTCCTGTTTCTGAGATCAACCTAGAAGCACTCACTTAGTCTGAGAGTGCAGATGCGCACACTCACATGCATGGTGGTTTTAGAGCACAGAGGATAAAGTCTAAGCTCCTTATAACGTTACTCAAGGAATTAACGATCTTAGTTTCCAAGTTATTTTCTTTAGACTTCGTTTTCTTAATAACTTTAAAATTTTCACTTGCCTTTTTCTTAGCTAACAGAACGTCCATTGTCCCTATTGATTTAATTTCAGACTTGTCAAGATCTTCTTGGAGAGCAAACTGGTTTTAGATAGTGCCTCCCTAATGCTGCTGACATCATGTTGCACTCTTTTATTAATCTCCACCATGGTGCTGCCTTATAACCTGCCCAAAATCCATGTATTAAAATTGGTGTTCTGTGGGCAACAGTAGTAAGAGATGGGGCCTTCAGAAGGGGATTAGATTAGGAGCCCTCTCAGGTGGAATTAGTGACCATAGAGAAGTCTAGGGTGACCTTTCTTTCTCCCCCTTGTGAAGACATTGAGGAGGGTTCCTTCCATGAAGTGGGAAACACATTTTCACCAGACATTGAGTCTCACAACACCTTAATTCTGCTACTAAGCTACTCCTTAGCTTCTGTAATGTCAGAATACATTTACTATTATTTTCCCATCAGTCCCCCACATCTGTGGCACTTTGTTATAAAAAACTAACTGGACCAAAATAATCTGGAAATGTCCTGAATCTTTTTTCTTAAGCAGGTCAGTGCACCTGAAAAGCCTCAAAATGCACAAAAGTAACCCAAAACATTGGGCCCAGGGCACCTTTCCCCAACTCCCAGCCAGAGTTACTACACTAGAGTATATACGTCTCAGCCGTTGAGGTCCAGAATTTACGAAGCTTTCCATGTAAAAACGAGGAGCATGAACTGTATCATAACACTGCAAAGGAGCTTGATCCAGGGTCTGGGGCTGGGACATCAGGACAGTTTCATAGGTCTTGATGACGGCTGTGTGCTTATTTTTCTGGCTACTGCTCTTCAAGAAGTTTTTCAGTTCAGAGTCCTAGATTACATGAGTCATTTGGACTCAAGTAAGATCCTTGTGTCGGAAGGCACATTTGCTAAGAACTTTCCTCTGATCTGTGCACAGTTGGCTGTAGAGTCCAGTTCCTCATATGCTGAGTGCTGGGAGCTTTAGTGCCTCTGAATTTTATCATCGTTTTTGTATATTTGAAATCCAAAACCATAGAAATCATTGAGATAACATTTTAGAGTTATTATTCAAATTAAGTAATACAATTCAAATGTGCAATATAATCTTTCTGTCTATAACTGCAGATGGTGGCTTTCTTTAAGAGTTAATTAGCATTAAAAGTTTGCTGTTACCATGCACATAGATTTATTCTTAAATTTACTATATATGTGTAAAATGTCTAACCTTAACACATATATAGTAGTTGCTAAGTAATTAAAATAGTTAAGTTCAATGCATTAGAATATTATCTATGATTTTCTCAGTTTATCAGAGTTAGATGTGCCTTGATTTATATTACTGTATAGTATTTGTTTCATAAATATGGCACTATTTATATTTCCCCCTTTGTTATTGACCATTTCTGATTTCAACTAAAAAGAAAACAGTGTGGAAACTTTTTTAAATAAATCCCTCCTTCTGAAATCTCCAAGACCGTTCAAGATATGTGTCTGTACATGGAATACCTTGGTTATATAGACCAAATGACTTCTCTTTGCTTTTTTGGATACTACCTAATTACCACACACAGGGGATACAGTACTTTTAGTTCGCAAACATATTTAAAGGGTCAGTGTACTATTTCTCCTTATTAACATTTACTATTGTTGTATTGTTTAATTTTATTTATGCAATAGTTCTGTTTGTCTTTTCTGATCATTATTTCAATGGACATCACTGCATTGAAAATTTTGTTTTTAATAACATGTGCTGCTTAGACATCATCTTTATCCATTTGTAAGACTTGATCTATTCGAGGTTTGATCCTGATACCCCTGGGGCTCTCTGCCAAGGAGACTGATTCTGGGCGTGGTGCCACACCCCTGGAATCCTAGTAATTGGGAAGCTGCAAACAGGAGGATCACTACGAGCCTGATTTGTGTAGTGAGACCCTGTAGACCCTGTACTAAATACATCAAAACAAAAAGATAAATAAAACTTGATCTATTTGGCTTTCTTCACATAGATTTGTAGAAATCTTTCATACATTCTCAATTCCATTTTTAATCTATAAATTAAATTTTTTTCCTAATTTGTATCTTATATTTTTTTCTTGTTAATGGAAGGGTTATTTTTTTTTCCACTTTTTTATGGCTACACATTATATACCAATGCAAGGTAATTTTTATTATAATTTGGTTTTTTACATCTTGATTTAGAAACCTTCATCTACAGTAAAGGCAAAAGTGTGTTCATACAGCTTTGCTCCAAAGGTTTTTCTTCCTTTATTCAAAACCTTTGATGCTTTTGGAATTGAGTTGTCTCATATACTAAGAACGTGGCTGTCACATATCCGTTCTCCATATGGAAGTAGGCTGGTGCTGCCTTTTTCCTTAGCAGCTTGGTTACCACCTATCTTTATCTGAGACAGCTGATTCTGATTCCTGTCTGTCAGGCTGGTACACAGGTGGCCATCCCACTAAATCACTGCAGTGTTAACAGACTCAGATGACAAGCATGTTTATGACTGAATCCAAGGTCACATTATCTCCATCCAGAATTAAGACATATTTTAATGACCACTTGAATAACCTCTTTAAATGCTCTATGCTTAGGCTAGCACAAGGACCAGGGTGCGATCCCAGGACCCATGATTCAGCTCACCCACTCGTGTGCCTAGTCAACCACTAGTCAAGGTGTGGTGGCACAAGCCTGGAGTCGCAGCACAGGGGAGGCTGAAAACTGGAGGATCCCTAGAAGTTGGAGTTGTCTGGTGAGACCCTATACACAATACACTTAAAAAAAAAATAATTTCTGTGCAGCTTGTTCATAAGTAGGAAATTCAAGCTTCCCCATCATCCTTAACTTAGCTTTAGCTCTTGGTGGAAAGAATGAATGAAAAACTCAAGGTCACATTTGCTGTGTGTGCACAAGTTTAGCAAAGTAACTCTTGCCAATGAACTTCAGGAGATAGCAGCCAATCACGCATGGTTGACAGGGAATGAAGCGGGATGGACTCGGCGACTAACAGCCCAGAGGCAGAGCAGCATTTCAGGGCAGCAGTCAGCAGCTTTGTTCTGATCCATGTGTGACCCACACACGGGCATTCCAAAATATTAATCGTGCCACAGAAACATCTAGGAAAACAGTAATTGCAGGGTACCATGCATCTTATGTTAATTTCTGTCCACTGAATGAAAAACTAGAAATAACATTAATTCATGTCTGTGTAGCCCTAAATAATATTTTGTAAGAATTTGCATTATATTCCACGATAAGCAATATGTGCCAAGAAATGTGGTTTGTACTTAGCAGAAATTGAATTACTTAAATTTTATGTTTTGATCTAAATGTGTTGTAAGACTGTCTTGGGTTAAAAAATAAAAACCACATATATTTACAAGCATTCCTTAAAAACTACATCATACAGTGTACCAATGACACCAGGCCATCAGATCTGTTTCTTTGCTAATGTTATTGGACACTGTTCTGACTAAAGAAAGGAACTGTTTCAGAAAACTGGGAAGTCCAGTATCTTATTTATTTATAATACTCGCCCTGTGTGACTTCAGACCTGAGTTGGTGAATATGTGACCCTTCTATCTAACTCTAGCCTGTTTTACTAACTTCTCTTGATTTCTGGCAACTCCTGCCATAGATTGTTTTTTTCTGTTTTGGTTTTAGAATACCTTACCCATTTCTGCCTCCGGCAACACACTGCTTTGTTTTTGTCATTCCTTTTGCTTTAGTTTTAAAACATCTTTCCCTTTTCATATCTAGTGAATTTAAAAGAAAATTCCAAGACCTATTCAGTTGTTTTCACCATTTTTGATGAATTTCCTAATTCTTCCAGAAAAACAACTCTCGCTCTCTTCATCTCTATCTCTCTACTTGTCTCTCTATCTTTCTGTTCCTCTCTCTGTCCCTCTCTTTCTCTCTGTCTCTCCCTCTGAGTCCATCTGTCTCTCTCTGTCTTTGTCTGTCTCTCTATATGTCTCTCTGACTCCATCTGTCTCTCTGTGTCTGTCTGTCTACCTCTCTCTCTACCTCTCTCTATCTGTTATCTCTTTCTTAGTGTGTACATCTAAACTTCTAGTCTGTACAATGATCACCTGCTGCATGTGCCTATTGAAGTGTTTAAAATATTCTAGTGTGACCAAAGTTCTCTAATTTAATTACATTTACTTTTAAGTAGAGCTTCAATTTCAATAGTTAAATTTTGTATAATAAATAAGCATGTTGGGACAGTGCTATAGACTAGTCATTATTAGAGAAAGTTCTGTTCCATAGTATTAGGAAATGTAAGCTTTTGGTAAAATTTTAGAAAGAATGAATTAATTCATGAGTTGTACAGGAAACGTTAATAGCTTCAATTCATTTCATTTTAATAGACAGGTAGTAACAAACTGTAATATACTTATGGTCATACTGGGAGGATTATTTCATAAAGCATTTGAAAATTTTAGCATACCTGGGAGATAAACAAGTAATACAACCTTGACCAAAAATAAAATCGCCATGTGAAGAACCAAAGAAAGGAGGGAAATATCCATTGTGTTTGTTTACATGAAATTTGTAAAGAAGATGGCAATGAATGCCATTTTTTAAAGACACACACTAATAAATAAATAGAGTTGAAGAAGAGGTAACAAACTCATTTCTGAAGGAAATGATCTCATTACAATTTGGGCTACTTCACACAGGGAGAAAAATAAACTCACTGTTTCTTAAAAAGTGCATGGAATTTGGCATTAATTCCAATTAGCCTAACTACTCTTTTATTTTTTTTTTAAAGTAAAGCAACAATTATAGGCAAGAATATGGAGAAGTGGGAACACTTGAGCTTTGCTAATAGAAGTGGGATATGGTGCAGCTGATACGCAGGAGGGTGATTCCTCAGAACCTTAGACAGTGTTAGCATCTGATCCAGCAATCCGACTTCTGGGGATGTGGTTGGGAAATCAGCAGAGACTCAAGCACTGGCTTCTCTGAGGTATCGCTGCGCAGCTGAAGGCTGAGACCGCGCTCTGAGCATGCCCTGTGTCGCCAGCTACTCCTTCATCTGCTTATCACCATCATCATCATCATCATTATTATTATTATTATTATTTTTCTTTATGTGTTTGGTACAGGGTCTCACTACACAGCTTGGACTCACAGCGATGCTCCTATTTCCAGCCTCCCCAGTGCTGGGATTGTAGGCATACACTAGCATGTCCTGACTCTGTCACCATCTCAGTGCATCCCAGGGGCGAGGCTGGCATGGCATATGGGACCGGGGCTCAAACAGTGGTTCCTGCACTTGCTTAAGCAGGAGCTTAATCTGCAGAACTATCTCACTGGCCCTTTTTTACTTTTTGTTGTAAGAGACAGGGCATTATTGAGCTCTCCAGGCTGGTCTTAGACCCAGTATCTGTTCCTAATGCAGCAAGACTATCTACCGGTGGCATCACTGAGGCCGCCAAAAACAATTTGCATACTCACATGCAAAACAGAATTATTCAAAAAGGCAAATAACTTCAGAACCATCAATGTGTGAGTGTGTAAGCCAAGTGTGACATGTGAAGAGGAAATTTATTTAAGCTGAAAAAGGAATGTCTTTGTGATACAAGCTACAGTATAGAAAACCTTTTAAAACATGTTGAGTGAAATAAGTCAGACACAACAGGACACGCCCTGCATGGTTTCACTTATAGAACGTATTTAAGGTACCAAAGTCATAGACAGATTAGCACCATGGCTGGAAAGGGTATGTGGGAGACAGGCTGTTATGGCTTGACGTACACAAGCTTTTAACTTGGAAGGGTGAAAGTGTTCTGGATGCGAAGACCAGTGAGGGTGACACAGCTGTGTAAGTGCAGTTAATAGCATCCAATTATATGTTTCACACTGATAAATGTTTTTACAAAGGTTTTACCACAATTAAAAATGATTCTGATACTTATTTCAGACCTAGCTTGAATGAGTAGCCACATCCTTTAGAAAAATAGCTATACTTCTAATTGGAGCTCTGAGTGACCTTTAAAATACACACTTCAAGCAGGGTACCATGTAGTCTCTCTGCCTATTAATTATAAGAGGCAAGCAACGAGTAAAGCGAATCACTGCGGAAACTGAAATAGACACGATCTCTTCCCTGCGATGTACTGCAGCCAGTGGGGTATGTATTGCAGAAGACACAGCTTCACGATGAATCCTGAGCCTCCGGGCACCAGAGCTGGCAGGGTCTGATGGAGGTTTTGGCACGAAATAGAGCCGACTTGGATGCTGACAAGCTGGGACCCCAGGAACGCTTCTGTGGGGCCGGGTACAAAGTGGCCAGTGAGACAGTGTCTTAGCTGCCAGCTGCCAGATCAAAGACTACTAAGACCCAGTGGGATCTCCCCTGTGACACAAGTGGACCCGGACTGTGTGCTCCACAGGCTATGGAGCATCTGGTCCCTTCTCGCTCCGGGGACAGGGTAGGGCAGGATGAGCTAGTCTTGCTCATCCTGTGGTGTAGAGGGCCCTGCTTGTTCTTGCTTCCGGGAATAAGGAAACCACAGTCCTGGTCGTCTTGCCTATGCATGCCTTTCAGAGTGTCATGTGTCATGTTTTGATTGTACTATTGCTCCAACCCAGCCTTCTACTCAGTCACACTTCAAGTTTTAAGAGTTTAAAAGTTTAAATTCTTAAGAGGTTATTTCTCTTTTTGAGAGACAGTAATGTAAGGTACTTTAAGAACTCCCTGGGATTTGTACTTCTGTGACATTTTACAAAAATTCAGACTATACATACACCAGGTGAGGGAGGCATGAACCGCAAGTTACTTTGCCAAGGAGGTAACCCAGTGGATTGGCTTTGACTTGCTCTTACTTGATCTTATTCACCATAGGCACCATTTAGGGGATTAAATTTAGCTCAGTGTACACAGGAATTGGTAAGCACATAGTGATTTTACTGTTTATAACATTTCTTACACAAATCAATCAAAAATTTTATGGGATATGAAGTAATTGGTAGCATGAAAAACTTATCGCAGTGGTGCCATGCATCAAGGAGTGAGTGTATACTTGGACTTGTTCGGCAGTATACCTTTCGGTAACATGTTCCTGAATAGAGTTTGGAATTTTACCTAGTCACTATTGTGCAGAGAGCAAAGGACCCCTCCACTTGGAAAGCTACAAAATGTTGCCTACCTATCTCCAGTTCAGGCCTCTTACTTAATTCCTCTCCTTTTCCTTCTCCATTGGATCTCTTCACTCTTTTACAAAAAGAAGGAATTTAATCTAGGAAACACACAGAAGACATGGAGCTACCTGCCACAAAGATGTTCCGTAGATAATTATTTTATATTTTAACTTCATCTATTCTATATTATTATTATTATTATTATTATTATTATTTAATGTATTTCCTACAGGGTCTATAGGTCTCATCATGTGAATCGAGCACACAGTGCTCCTCCTGTTTTCAGTGTCCCAAGTGCTAGGATTACAGATGCGGGTCACCAGGCTGGGTCTCAGTCACCTCTCAGTGCACCCTGGAGGAGAAGAGGGGAGCAGCCCTGCATGTGGGGATCAAACGCTGTTCCCTGCATCTGCCTAAGCAGGCACTGTAATCTGCTAAGCTATCTGACCAGCTCTATCTATTTTATTTTTTTTTGAGGAAGAAAGATAAATATAATTATACCCATTTAAAATATAAAAAATGGCTTAGAGATACACTCTACATGCAATGCAAAAGCAGGGTTCTGTCTGCTTGCAATGCACCTCTCTCCTATGGCCTTTGCCTGGCATTTGCTCAGTGGCACTTGTAGCAACCACAAAATGGCATAAATTTATTTGGCCTTGGTTCTAATAAATAAACAAACAGCAAGAACTAATTTTTTTCGAGACTTGGTAATTAAGATTCTCTCTCTTTTTTTTTCCACTTATAACTACCTTGTACATAGCAAAGACTTAGGTAACAAAGTACACCCAAATAGTATGTAACACAGAAACCAGTATTTTAATTGGAAAATGTGTTATCAGTTATAATATTCTAGACTATTTCAGGGGCACCAATGACAATGTGATAGAGAGACTGCTGTTGTTGACTGCTTTGGATAATGCATGCAATGTGTCCTTAAGGCAAAAGCACTCTGAATTCAGGCTTGCAGGGCATCTTTTAATCTTCTAAACTGCACGGACACTTAACTAGCACCATTTTGAATAAAACAGAAGGTTTACATGGGAATGATCATTATATACAATTTATGCCAATGGATTACAGCAATAAAGGTACTTTGAAAAATTCACCTGAAGTGCACATATAATATACACGTTCAAGACTGTCATGCTGTTCTCCTTGCTCATTGTTTCACAAGCTGCAGATTTGGCCAATCATTTCCTTTTTCCCCACGTGTCATCTATAATATGTCAGGAAAGGCAGGCATAGTTATCCACGAAAGCAGGTGACTCAGTCAGCTTGAGCTGCCATAACAGACTCCAATAAATTAGTGACTTTCAGGTTGACTCCTTAAACTCCTGGAGGCAGGGAAGTCTGAGATCAGCTTGCTCCGGACAGCAGACTTTTATTTATTTATTTTTCATTGTGTGTGTGTGTGTGTGTGTGTGTGCGCGTGTGTGCGCTCGCGCGTGTGTGTGTCTTTTAGGGAAGGGTCTACAGGGTGTTCAGGGTCTCACCAGTAGATGGGACTTGTAGCGATTGACCTGTTTACAGCCTCCTAGGAGCTGGGGTTACAGGCGCTCACCGTGAAGCTAGGTCTCAGGTGCCCTCTCCAGGCACCACAGGGGCGGGGCCAGAATGGCAGGCCCAGGGATCGAACCCCCAGCCCCTGAGTACTTGCAGGTAGAAATTGGACTTTTACTGAGTGTCCTCTCCTCACTTTGTTGATGGATGTCTTCTTTTTGTGTTTTCATACCATAGAAAAGGAGGTGGCTAGCTGCTAGGCCCCATGGAAGGAAGATACTAAATCCATGCCCACAGGCTCCACATTCATGAGCTAATTACCTTCTGAAAGCTTCACTACCAAGCACCATCCCAGCGGGATTAGCGTTCACTATATGAATTTAGGAGGTACACAAGTACGCAGTTCATAAAAAAGGATTCATTTCTTACCAGTAGTTGAATGTCATTCAGATGGTATTTTACTACCAAGGTGTATATTGAACAGATTGCATGAATGAAGCAAGACTCTATTAGAAAATAATGTTATATTTTAGAAAGATACTTGGGAGATATTTTAGTACTGGGAACAGCCTTCAATTGTATTTGACCCTGAAACTATTTCTTCATTAAAGCCGGTTTTCATAAAGTCCTCGTAAGCAATCAGCACAAACCTAACAATATCTAAAAGACAGAAAAGTATTTTATCAAGCACACCTCCCGGGCCAGACAAACAGCTCAGTGGATTAAAGCGCCTGCTAGCAGGTGCAGGGGCCACAGGTTCCATCCCTGGGCCCGCTGTGCCAGCCCCACCCCCCGGGACGCCCAGGGATGGCAATTAAGACTGGGCATGGTGGCGTGCTCCTCAGATCCCAGCTTTTGGGAAGCTATGAACAGGTGGATCGCAACAAGCCCAGACTAGTAGTGAGACCCTGAACACTCTGTAGACCCTTCCCTAAAATACAAAAACAAACAAAAATTTTGCATTTGAGGGAAGCTTGTAAGAAATGCTAACGCTGAGATATTAATTAGAAAATAGTGAAGAAATCAAAGAAATACCAATATCCTGACAACATGCTTATCAAATCTTCAGGGTTTTTTGATTACCTTGGTAATAAAAACTGAGTTCTAGTGAGAATATAAAGTCAGAAACACAAAACTATTTAAAATAAAGTAGAAGTTGATCTGGGCAGTGAAACAGATGTTGAAGCACCCATTTTAAAGAACATCTCAGTAAGAGTTTGCAGTGCACCCAAGGCAGTGGATGTGATGCGGCCCTGGGACTACGGAATGGCTGAAGAGTGGGGGCGACCCCTGCAGGCGGGAGGACTGCCACTGTGCTAGGAGCTTCATACCTGTCAGGCAGCTCTAGCTTTCCACGTGAAAATACTCGGCCCAGGAGCAACAAATAACGAACTCCTGTGAGCGCAAACTTTGCTAGCCTTTTTACTTATTTATATATTTTTATGTACTTGGTACAAGAGCTTATTGCAGAACTCAGGCTTCTAGGGCTCCTCCTGTTATTATTCATTACAATTATACATTATAATTATATTCTATATTGTTAATCACTCATTAATGATAATAATGTTATATTAGAATTATAACCTATACTATTAATTATAACATAAATTTAACTTTTATACATAGCAAACATAATTCTCCATGCTAAATATTCAACATTAAGAATTGCATTAAACTTTTTAAATAAACAGATAAAAGATGAAAAACAAACACACAAAAGACTAAATAAGCTGTCACTTGTATAATGAATTCTTGAATGTAGCACGTTTGCTAATATTTTTTTCATTTTCATTATATGAAACTTTAAAATTAGGCAACTTGACTTACTTTTTGCTTGCAAGTTTTATTACAAATGTAAAATGTAATAAACGCAAAATACCCTAATTGATCATATATAATTTATGGCAATATAATATAGTTATTGGTTACATGCATGATCTATTTATAGTTTCTTTGAGTCTGAAAGACTGACAGCC
>PVJA010001020.1:83868-139085 GCA_004027025.1 Myocastor coypus
AAAAAAAAAAAAAAAAAAAAAAAAAAAAAAAGCATTTCCAAAATAAGTTTGAGGAGAAACGTTAATAAATTTGAAACTTCATTTGCTTGCGTTCTTTCCATTTCAGCCTTTATAATTTTCCCAGCTATCTTTCTAGATAGTTCTCTGGCTTTGGACCAACTAGCTATGGATTATCTTAGCTGATTTTGACTTTAATTCCTTTTGCTATTTCCATACGCTTGCCAGAGATAAAGCCTAATGACATAAAATTCAAGAAAAACATCAATTGTTAGCCTTTTTATAAAACTTTATATTTTTGCTTCCATTTATAAACATAAGACACTAACACATGGTGGTCATAAGCATAAATGTTAGTATATGCATTTCTTTCTCTAAACTCTAGGTTACTATGAGTACACAGGGAGTGGTGTAGGTGCTTTATGCAGTCACCCTATTTCTGAGGTTTCTCATTCACTTGCATAAACGTTTCAAGTACAGTTGAGCAGATTTTCTCCACCGCATTCCTGTACCAATCAGGACTTCACCTGATAACATGCATCACATTGCACGGGCCTCATCAATGTGAGGAGTCATACTTTACCAGGAGACTATCAGTAACTGAGGCGAAGAACAGATTCCAGAATTACACTCTGCAAAGTCAATGAATTCCATGAATATAACTCTAAATGACATAACATATAAGATGAAATAGCCTTAAAATTTTATTATGAAACTTCTTTTGCAAAATGTCAAGTCCTATGTACTTTGAATATTTCCTCACTTTAACTGAAAACACAATAGTACACATGGCAAAAATCTTGTGAAAAGATATCCTGCTAGCGGCAAACTTTTTTTTTTTTAAACTCTAACTGTGAAGGAAAATTATTACAGTTTTCACACCTCCCTTTTCCCATGAGCATCAGTGCATCTGCAGGCCTTTTATTATTTTGTAACTGGAGGGCTGGCAAATAAGCTTGGCATGGCTGAACAGAAAATGTTGGGAGATAATTAGATCTGGAGGCAAAGACAGGGGGAATATTAAAGTTTTTATGGCCAACATTGATTTCTAATACACATGTTGCTTGAGAAAATACAAATTTTATTTTAGAATTTCTGCTCTGGATTTAAAACTAGTCAAAATTTAATGACTTTAGAAAGAGAATCCTTGCATTCTTTAAAGTTTAGTTCACTCTCTATTTGGTGAAGGGAATTATCTATTTCTGGGTGTCTGAAGCAGTAACCTGTCGAATTGAAAAGAGAAACATCCAAACTGATTTATGTAGTGTTAAATCTACTCAATTATTCTGGAGAGTCCCTTACAAAAGCATATAACTGTATCTGTAAAACTGTTGAGTATTTTCCAGAATGAATAGCACTGTGGAATCTTTGAAGAAACAAAGGGTCAGTTCCTCACCCAGGATCAGTGTTTAACAAACAACGGTGATTTCCAGGAAAAAATATGGAGGGATAACTAAAGCAGACATAGCTACAGTGGCACAAGAGTAAGCAATTCAAGTTAAACCAAGAAAAACAGACAGTGACCCTTAGAAATATATAGGGCCGGGCGTGGTGGCTCACGCCTGTAATCCCAGCACTTGGGAGGCTGAGGCAGGAGGATTGCTGCGAGTTCGAGACCAGCCTGGGCTACAAAAGTGAGCTCAAAGCCAGCCTGAACTGCACAGTGAGACCCTGTCTCAAAAAGCCAAAAAAAAAAAAAAAAAGAAATATAGGGACTCCAGAGAGAAATAATCAATTCAGTTTATTGGTAGATTTTAGATCAAGGATCGCATTCATCACAGGAATTTGGGTCTGCACTCGCTTCCCCTTTCCTCCCATCCCCCTCCCCCCTCTTCCCGCTGCTCTCTTCTTCTCCTTGTTGACAGAACCTAGGTATTCATTCTTTTCTTCTTTGCTCATTCTTGCTTTCCTGCCCATTCCTGCTCGCTCTCTCTCTCTAGCTCCCCTTCCCATTTGAATACTGTCTTCCTATTTCACACTAGTTATCATGCATTTTGGTTCCCCACATCAGAGAAATGACGCAGTATCTACACATGAGTGTGCTACATATCTAGTTTAGGAGGAAGGGCTCCAGGTGCCTGCATTTACTTGGAAATGTTGATGTTTATCCTTCTCAAAGTCCGCACAGTATTCCATTGTATAAATAAACACAGCTTCTTTATCCATCCCTCAGCTGACGGGCATTGGCCTATCTTCAAGACTGAGCTAACACAAACTTGTCACTATAAACATGGGTGTGCACACACAGCTATGCTGTGCTTTTAACACCGTGAAGGGGTAAGCCTGGCCCCCATAGAACCCCTAGGTTTAGCTTTTGTGGTATCTCCACGCTGATTTTCAAGTTGATGGCGCTAATCTAGACTCCCACCAATAGTAAAGAAGGATTTGTTTTTCCACACAACCTTTCCAGCACTTGCAATTGATTGGCTTCTTGGTGATTGTTGCTCGTTCTGGGGTGACACTGAATCCCAGTGTTGTTTAAATTTGCATTTCTTGAGTGACTAGGGATGTTGACCATTATTTTATGTATTATTTATTCATCATTTCCATTTCTTCATTCAAGAAGTTGTCTAGTTGTTTTCAGATGCCCGTTTATGAATAGATCTTGAAATGTGGGGGGTCTGATTTTTTTTGAGTTCTTTATGTATTCTGCATACTAGTCCTGGAAGCAAGCATGACCCAGACAACAACACCAGGAAAAGATCTATCCAGTAAAGCTAACTACTCTCCACACTTATTAAGGCACAGTCATGACAAAATCCTCAATAAAGTACCGGCAAACAGAATGCAGCATTTCGTCAGGCAGTTTATTCACAAAGATCGAGTAGATTTCCTCACAAGGAGGCAGGATTGGTTCACTATAGGCTAAATAATAATCGTCATGTACCATCTTAACAGAAATGGAGACAAGAATCACATGAATACCTTAATAGATACAGGGGAAAAAAAGCACTTGATGAATCTAAAACATTAATAATAAAAATCCTATAGAAAATTACCATATGTTGCTTTTATCTCAATCTGACAAAGCCATGTATAATAAACTGAGAGCCCACATCATACTAAATGGTAAAAATCTGAAAGTTCTGACTTTAAAATCAGGAAGAAGGTAAGGGTACCCTTTGTCACCACTCTGATTTTAATATCTATTTGGAAATATTCATCAGGGAAATGAAAAGAAAGAAAAGCAATAGTGCTGAGAGAAGTTGGATTATCATTATTTGAAGAAGATACAACACTCCGTCTAGGAGACCCCAAAAGCTCCATCAAAACACTTCTAGGCTTCTTTTTCATCTGATTTTATTGGTACATCTTAGATATGCATAATGATCACAGTCATCACAGAGAGTACTGGATTTAATGAGCAAAAACAGGCACACAGCTACATGCAGAATCAGCATTCAAAAATGAATAAATGCATGTTCCTGGAGCTTAGTGCTGGGACATGAAGCAGGAAGGAGTTGGTGAGCCTAAATACTATACTCTAAAGCATAGAACTAGAAACAGTAACTCAGGGCAAAGATGTAAACAGAAAAATGTAAAAACATGTCCTATTGTAAAATTAAGTCTAATATTTTTAAGTGATGAATTTAGTTTCATTACTTATAAAAAGAAAAGCAAGAGGTAAGCAGTGACATGAAATTCAAGTAGAATTTGTCAATTCTTTAAAGCATATTAAGTGGGTATCTTTAACTGGCTCTGGATATCTTAATAACGGGATATATTGATCATATATAAAGGTTTTTACTGAATAGCAAAGAAGCATAGTTGATGATACTAATATTTGAGACCAGCATTTCTTAAATAAGCAAACTTCTAAAATATTTACTGAAAATAGGGAGAGACACCTGGGATTTTTTTCCCCTCCAGTCTTGGAAGAATATTTACTGAACATGTCATCATGTTTTTGAATTCTGACATGAATATTTTGTTCTATTTTTTATCATGGGTTTTTGACTGTTTCTGGGATGGGATATCCGACACTCACCTCCTAGAAGAGGAGAGGTTTCACTTGGCTCACAGCTTCAGGGGATTTACTCCATGACTGGCTGGTTCCCCCGTGTGGTAGCAACACCGTAGCAGAAAGGCCTGGCAGAGCAAAAGTACTTAATTAATGCTGGGCAGAAAGGAGCACGGTACGGTGCCAGAGGACGGGGCCAGGGGTCCTAGCTCCCTTTCAGCCGTTTCTTGCTTAACTGCCAAGGTCTTCCTAGAAATCCAGGTAGAAAGTTCTTGCTCCTCGGAACTCTTGTATGCTACGTGACAGTGACAGCCCATTCCTGTGACAGAAGTCAAGGGATGCTCCCAGGGGAGAAAGGGACAGCCGAGTCCTGTAAAACCACAGCTCAGTCAGACGCGAAGCATCTGGTTTTCTGAGCCTTGTGAGGTAAATCCTGGGAATCCAATTCCCTAGAAGGAACTGAACGGGAAGGTGGGAGGCCCTCCTGCAAAGGAAACAGTTCCATTTTGGCAGTCTTGCACCTAAGATGGCTGAATAGTTATTGATGTTTGGGTTGTCCTGGAGGCATCTTTACGCTCACCCTTCACCTATGGAAAGTAACTATTTTCATTTTAATGATGTTCCTCTTTTCAGCAACCGGGACTTCTTTGGCTCAAACTTTATGCATCAATCCCATAGGGACCAACGTTTCCGTTTGTCGAAATTTTCATTTGTTTTTGCTTCTTATTTTCATTATCAGCGTGGTTCCAAGCAGTCGATAATGCCCCTAGCACAGCCTGAGTGGTGAAGTGCCTTGGAATTTCTCCTGCCAGAGGCAATCCACTAGCATTAAACATAGTCTCATTACGAAGTCCCTGGCCATGAGCAAAATGCAGACAAACTTTCTTCTCTGAAGACTGATCATGGGCTCTAGTCCAGTTGCCAATAGAGTACATCTTCCCAGATAAAGCCTGAGGAAGTCTTAGGGCACGCTTTCTAATCTGAGTCCTGAGTCACTTGTTAATCCCCACTGAGCACATTTATCGGCTTCTCTGGCCTGTTTCTCCCAATTTTTCTTTCCTGTATCACCTCTGGTTTCTGTCTTCAAATCTTTCATCCCCGAATCATTTTAAATCTGTGTCTCCAAATTCTTGTAAGAAATAAGGGGCGGGGGTGCTGGTAGTTATCTCAGTAGAATAAGTGCGGGCCTGGCAGGTGCAAGGTTCTGAGTTTGATCACCAGAATTAAAAAAAAGAAAAAAAATCCTATTCCAAAAGCTTCTCAACCTGGCTGAAGGAATAGCTCAATAGAATAAGCTCTTGCCTTGCAAGCACAAAGTCCTGGGTTCTATCCCTGGTACCGTAAAAAGAAAAAGAACAAAACAAAGCCTTCTCAACCACATGGACAGGTATATGTACAGCAACGACCCATTTCTCTGATATCACCTTTTTTTTTTTTATTAATCAGCTTTCCAATTTCAGACCCCATAGCAAACAATCAAAACTTCAAGAAGAGGTTTAATTTGGCTCACATGTTTAGGTAGTTCAATTTATGGTTTCTTGGCTCCAAGGTAGAAAAATCAGTGAAATATCACAGCAAAAGTCTTGAGAGTCCAACACAATTTTATTCAACTAGTCACCTTGTTTTCAAATATTTTAGGAAAGAATAAATAGTAGCTATTCAGATACAGAACCCCACACATGTTTTAAAATATTTCTTTCCTCTAAGTTTGATACCATGGTCTGTGGAGATATCCCAGTAGAATAAGTGCTTGCCTGGCAAGTGCAAGGTTCTGAGTGCAACCTCCAGTACTACAAAAAAAAAAAAAAAAAAAAAAAAAAAAAGATACAATGATTTCATTTCACAAAAGACATAGAAATATTCAAATAGAACATGACAGCCAGGCCTGGTGGCACAGGCCTGTAATCCCAGCACTTGAGAGGCTGAGGCAGGAGGATTGTGCGAGTTCGAGACCAGCCTGGGCTACCAAAGCAAGCTCAAGGCCAGCCTGAACTGCATAGTGAGACCCTGTCTCAAAAAGACAAAAAAAAAAAAAAGACAAAGAAGATGCTATTATAATATTTTTAAATTTATTTCTATGTTTTCATGTTTACTGACTACAAATTATGAAAGAAGAAAGAGATGGACTTGGAAAATTGAAAATACATTTTCACAATGATTCTAAATGAGTTTCATTTACGATTCCTCAGTAGAAGAAAAATTTTGATACAAATTTCGACTAGGTATTTCTCTGATAATAATTTATTCTTTCTAAGGATTCTAAATATGTTTTGATAAATTTCAAAAATATGTGCACTTATGTATTATCTCTTTTTTATTCAAACTTTTTATTGCAAGGTTAAGCTTCTCTTGGTAACTGAATAGGTTAAGGTAATACTGCTTTATAGCTATCTCATGATTAATACCAGACTCAAATTGGAGAAATTTATAAATATGATAATGAGAACTGTGGTGAGCATTAAAGTGAAAAAATATATGTTAAACTATCCAACATTCTCAAAGTATTTTTGCTTAAAAATACTGGTCCTGGGGCCTGGCAGGATGGCTCAGTGGTCTAAAGCGCCTGATTAAGAAAGGTTGGGCGGCTGCAAGGACCGCGGTTCGATCCCCAGCACCACATGCTGCGCCAGCCCTGCCCTCAGGGCAGGCTGAGCCGGCCATAAAAATAAATAAACAAACAAAATTTCTGAAACAAGAAAAAAAAAGTTCTAAAAAAAATTACTGGTCCTATGCAATGTGATTCTATTGCAAAAATCTTTTAAAAATGAAATGTTCATTGTATTCTTCATGCTTCCTTTTGATCACTTTGTTGGCTTAAGATGAATATTCACAGAAAACCACGTGATCACTCATGAAACATCGCTGTGGGTTTTACTGAGAGTGCCTAGTGCAGTTCATTCCTGATTATCACTTGTAAAAGAATATTATAGTACCAGAAAGTAATTGAGAATAGGACACACTCCAGGTTATAGCTCCCGTCTCAACGAGTGCATGTGGTTTTAAGAAAATAGCTGTGTTTACATAGGCAGTGAAGGAAAACTATACAGCATATATGATAAAGCAGGGATCACAACAGTCAGGAAAGACTGCTTCGCGCATAATAGGTGGCCGGACATAATGTTAATAGACTCGACATGCTGGAGAGCCATTGGTGTGGGTTACGATCAGGTGAGTCCTTGTTAATGTGCTATACCCTTGTCTCACTAATGAATTTAGTAAAGTATAACATTATATAAAGGGCAGTGGTTACCAAGGTCTCTTGCAGAGAATCATAGGCCATAAAATATGTTTCTGGGAGGCTCTGCCACTTTATTAATTTCAATTGCTCTGTAATTAAATCTACATATGTGGCAGTAAAATCTACCAAATCATCAACCAATGGGTATTTAGCTTCTGGATTCAGTGACATTTTAATTAGTTAGCAGACAGCCAAATGTCAGCCTTTCTTTTCTGATAGCCGACCGATTCTGTATATAATTTTTCCTCTCGATCTTTCTTTCTCATACAATAAAGTTTGAAGTAATTTCAACAATGATAGAACACACAATGAAAATGAACATATGGGCAAGAGAGCAAAGTTGGAGCTAAGAGAAATAAAACAATTATGGTTATTAAAAGGAAATAACTTTCTGAATTTGTTCAATTTTACTGAACGATAATTATTCCAAAGATGGGAGTAATATAAACATATGAAGGCAATTTTACGGATGACTGCTAACTTCTCCTTATCTTTATGTTAATCTTTATTTTCTTTATATTGAACAGTGCTCTTAAAAGGACAGTCTAGAACTAGCAAGCAATTTGACATTTTAAGAGTATATTTGTCTTTTCTTTGAAAAGAAAGGGGAAAAGAAAAAAAAAATAATAATGTTGATTTAGAAGGGTTAAGGTTTAATTGTTTGATCAATCTTATATACCTATATGTATTAATCTAAACTGATCTGATGATGAAAATATGTAATATAACCCATGTTAAATTTAAACAATAAAAAAAGAGTATATTTGTCATAAAGAAGCATAGAATCGAATCTTTCATGAAGAACTGGGGGAAAGCACAATAAAAACACTCAGAGCCAGAGACTGATGAATGGTTATGTATCAATAATTCAGCGTCACGAATCTCCCTGCACCCTTTGCACAAATGTGATATGCACTGAAACTGCATGTAGCGTATGAAATATCTTATTTTATATGGTCATCACATGATGCTATATTTCTTGTACATTTCAAAATCACAATAAATTTGTGAAGTTTTCTAAATACTCAACACTTTATATTATCTTTATATAAATTGTGAAGCTTCTCATTTATAAATAAAGCATATTGTATCAAATTATGATGTCACATTGGAAGAAAACTTCCTACAGGCAGATTGTATTGAAATACCTTCATACAGTCATTTAAAAAATTAGTTAAATTCATAATTTTAACCAGAAACTTTTTGAAATTAAGTTTTCTCAGTGGCATAGGTTAGTGAAAACTGACAAAAGATTGTATAAAATGTATGGAAATTTTCTGCAGACATTTTTACACAAGAATCAATACAGTCGTGCTTATTGATTGATTGACTGATTTACCTACTGTACCAAGGATCAAACTCATGATCTTGGGTTTTCCCAGTACATACTTAAGCCTCTGTGCTGTCTTCCCACCCCTATAAATTTCACTACATTTATTTGATACAGCTTCTTACTAGTCTAGGGATGTCGATGCATGTGGAGCCAGGGAATGAACTCAGGTCTCTGTGCTTGGCAAGCAGGAGCTTAGAATGCTCAGCTATCTGCCCAGTCCATAATTTTGAATGAGTGTGATGAAAATTAATAAAATTAGAATGTAATTTTCTTTTGAGTAGTTTCTCATAGTTGGTTTATAGTCTTTTCTCCTATTTCTTTGTCCTCACTATCAATAAAAGTCAATGTTGAAGATCTTGAAAGACAAATAGCTTAAGGATGAAAGCATCTGCAAGCAGGCACAGAGGCCAGAGGTTTGATCCCCAGGCCTGTTGTGCCAGCCGCACCCCTGGGGCACTCTGGGAATACAATTGCGACTGAGTGTGGCAGTGCACGCCTGTAACCCGAGCTCATGGAAGGTTGCAAACAGGTGGATTACTAGGAGTTCGATCTAGCTGTGAGACCCTGAATACTTTTTAGACCCTGCCCTAAAATATATTTTAAAAAAAAGAAATGACCAAGGGGGATATGAAAATTGGAAAGATTTCCCATATTTGGAACACTTTTTTATATTTTGAAACTGGCACAAGTTGTAAATAGTCATTTTTACCAACATGAATATGTAGTTGGTATCTCCTCTCCTCCCCTCCCCCTCCCTTCCCCTCCCCTCCCCTTCCCTCTCCTCTCCTCTCCTCTCTTCTCCTCGCTTTTCTGTATTTGGCACAGGGTTTCACTACACAGCTTGGACTCAGTGATTCTCCTGTTTTTGGCCTCTCCAGTGCTGGGATTACAGGTGTGCAGCACCACACCAATCTTGGTGGTGGCTCCGTGACTCTAGATGTGGTACCACCGTGGCATTCAGTACTGGTACCAGGGGTGGAGCCCAGATCCCTGCTCTTGCCTAAGCAGGCTCTTAGTCCACTGAGCTATCCTGCCAACCTTCATATTTTTTAAAGCAATAACTTCAAACACAAAATAAATGTGGCAAAAAGAGACAGTCAGGTTTTCCAAACTTCACAAAGTGAATGTTATAGCAATACATGGATCTTTATTTTGACTTATTCACTGTTTTGTTCTAAGCACTGAATGTTCCTCACACACGCTAGAGCAGTGTTCTACCACCTAACAAAACTTCTGACCCATTATATGGATCATCGTACATACTATTCATATCTTGTTTGAATTTAGTTTTAGTTTTCCAAGAGATTGGGAGCTAAATGTGGAACCTTGGATAAAACCTTTATTTGTAAACTGTGTCCATTAACTGTAATTGCAGTATCTTTTTTTTAATATAATTACACATAATCTAAATATACTACATGCTGTGATGTAACACTATTTCTAAATGTATTTGGAGGTCAATGTGGCCCTAGTTTCAAGCTTTTCTACCTGGTTTATTGATTTCCTTCGACGGAGGCTTGGTGGCAAGTAGATTACCATAGCATCGGAGGTATAATTCTCTAGTGGATCTGGGCCACGGAGCCCTTCCAGTCATACAGGGTTTAACTCCTTATGAGCTTATTGCTAGTAGGTACATTTTAATTCAGTCTAGACACGGACGTTACCCAGGACTTTAATGACAGGTCATTTTCAGCAAGCTCATGTTTTACCGCAGAGTTGTCTCCTCAAGTGACAGCTTATCAATAGTAATTCAATTAGTTAGGCCTTGGACTATGAGATGGAGCTTACGTTGTGTCACAAAGCACTCTTTGAATTCACATTTGAATTCTGCCAGACCCATTATATGCCTTATTCTTCTAGGATTAAATGTGAGCTGAAAGTATATTTTTTGTCTTAGAAATCAATTTCATACACATTTTTGTGTAATTAACAGCACCATCTAACATTAAAAAATCCGGGATATTTTTCCGTGGAAAAAGTTTTTATTGTCGAGCTATTGAATCAAATTATATGAAATCTCTTACAAGCATAAGTAGTTAAATTTCTGTAAAACCACAGCGTGTATAAAATTAGAGAAAGAAGCTCTTAGGGTTTCATTGTAAAAAAAGAAAAAAAAAAAGGTATTACTTAAATATATGCTTACCTTGCACTTACTTGCTTTGAAATGTAGGGGAGAGAAATTTCCCCATATGTGCTAGAATAGATTATTATAAAGGAACACTTTTGCCAGACACTTCAGTTAAATAATTCAAAAATAAAATACATGAGAAAAAGAAACATCAAGTATATGTTTAATAGGAGTGACTTCTACCATTTCTTATTTACCAGAAGTTTGTAGTTTATATCGTAGCAAAAATCTAACTGGCCAAGCTACAAACTGCTTCATTCATTTTTTAATACTGAACATTAATTAAAATTCCAGTACATGTCGGGCATTAAAAATACAGTCATAAATGTAGAGTCTCATGCCCTATCATAAATAATGATATACTGCAAAATTTAGAATCATAAATGACTTTACTATATATGAACACTTCTTGATAAGATGGCTGAGGAAGGAATGACATGAAGTCCTATCTTGAGAGTCAGAGGTCAGGAGGTTCGCGCTGCTACAGGTCCCGCCGGAACTGCATAAGTTGTGTTGCAGGTGAAAGTGGAGAGATATAAAGAAGCACGCGATTGCAGCCTGCCGCAACTTGGGATGTGGTGCAGAACTCAACATAAATGCTCTAAAGTATCCTTAGAATTATCCTTCTACTGAACGGACATCTTTTATTTTTAAAGAGAAAAAAACAAAAAATTCAAAGCAAGATAAGAAGAGAGTAACAATGGCTGAGGCATAGTGTACTCGTGTCTTTCAATTCGTTACTCACTACTTTCTTCCAGAAAGCCATTTTCGTGGCTGGACTTAGGACCCCTGGGCTCCCCCATAATTATAAACATGTTTTGGTGTCTTTGCTGTCACCATGAATTGCTCTGGGAGTGGTAGATTGGAATTAACTTCGTAGGATTACGATAGTGTGTCTTTGGTCTTACAAATACTGGCTTCTTGGACTGAGATGAGAATCAGGAGGGAACACTCCTACACAGAACATGAAGTCTTGCCTGGAGATCAAGCTAAGAATGTGTGATCACTCACGAGGAGGGGCTGGGAGATAGCTTAGGGGCACAAGGGCTTGTCTGGAAAGTTCAACGTCCTGAGTTCCGATCCCCAGTTCTACAAAACAAAACAAAAAATCCTGTTAAAACTCATGAGAAGGTTCCAGCCAAGCCAGCAAGAATCAGGCAGATCCCAAGAAATGCTCATAGGACCGCTGTGAGAGGACCTGGTTTTATTTGTGAAGGTACAGTGTCGGAGTCCCCCTCTCAGATTATAGTGGCTTGTCTGTCCTGTTCTATCTAGAAGGTTTTGGGGAGGAAAAACAAGGGCTTCTGACAGAGGAAAGTAAAAAAAAAAAAGACAAAACTAAAGTATAAAGTCATGTGTCCAGAGCCTCAGTAATAATAAGTGGCAGAGCAGAAGCAAACTTGAAGATTGGCTATAGAAAACATGCTGTTCGAGGCCCTATATAGCTCAGCGGATTAAAGCACCCATGAGCAGATGCAGAGACCAGGAGTTTGATCCCCAGGCCTGCCTTGCTGGCCCTGCCTCCAGGGAATGCTGAGACCCCAGTGAAGACTGGGCATGGTGGTGCATTCCTGTAATCCCAGCTCTTGGGAGGCTGTAAACAGGCAGATCATTATGAGTCCAATCTAGTAGTGAGACCCTAAACACCCTACATACCCTTCCCTAAAACACACACACACACACACACACACACACACACACACACACACACAAGTAAAGAAAAAGAAAATATACTCTTTGCTCCTGTTTTTGCAAGAGGATGTCCAATTATTCCCATATCACTTAGTGTTATAGCTTGTGCATAGGTATCCGCCCCCAAAGCCAGATCTTCATTCCAACCAGCACGCAGGCCCACTGTGTGTGGGGGACTGATCCTGATCACCCGCTCACCAGAACCTTCTTCATTAGACAGAACACTGTAGCAGAACTCCCTGCAGAGAAACTAGGGGAGACCTACCCAGCTAATACAAGAGTGCAACATCTTTCCAGAGGGGCATAGCAGGTTCACTTCCAAGGCTGAAGCAGGAAGAAGTGGAGCACAGCAGCCAGGCCCATGCCATGCCTACCAGAGATCCCGACCGTAATCTGAGAGACTTTGCTAGACTCAGATCCTCTCTCTCTCTTGATCAAGAGAGGGGACAAGAGGTAACCGGGGTGGACTCGTCTGCTTGGGAGATGTCAGGTGCATCAAGGGGAGGTGATCAGGACAGAATTTAGGGGAACTAATTTAAATTCAAGTTACCAATTTAATATCTCCTTAGCTATACAGTCATAATGTTTACTTCCCTTTCAATGACATTAAGATTTTGAGAAGTAGAGCTGTTAGAGTTTCTCTAAATTTCTTATAGAATTCATTAGTGAATCCACCAGGGTCTTGGCTTTTCTGTGTTGGAAGCTTTTAATTACATCTTTGATTTTACTGATTGATTTTGGTCAATTTAGGTTTCTATATCTCCTTGATTCGATCTGGTTAATTTGTATGTGTCTAATTCTGTCCATTTCCTTTGTATTGTCCATCTTAATAGGATATAAATTTTCAAAGTAGGTATAGATGATGTGAATTTATGTTGGGTCTAAAATTATTTCTCAAATTCCATTTGTAATTACATGGATTTGACCCTCCTCTTTCTTTTCCTTTCTGTTTCCTTGATAAGACTGGGTAAGGGTTCACTGAATTTGCTGAATCTTTCAAAGAAACAATTCTTCAATTCATTAATTCTTTGTAATTTTTTAGGTTCCAATTGAATAATTTATCCTTGGATATTTTAAATTTTGTCATGTATATGAACTTTTGGCTTAGCCAGCTCTTCTTTTTCTAAAAGTATGAATTTCACCATTATTGTTTATTTGTGTTGCTCTGTTTTCCTGATATTGTTATTCGTTGATATAAATTTTCCTCTTAGGACTGCTTTCCTCATGCCCCATAAATTCTGATTTGCTATATTGTCATTCTCACTTCATTGTAGAAATTGTACAGTTTTTCTCTTTCATTTCTTCTGTGACCTACTGGTTGTTCGAGGGTTATTTAATTTCCATGTGCTTATGAAGTTCTTGTAGAATCTTTTGCTATAGATTTCCAACTTCACTACACTATCATAAGTAGTGAATATGAATGTGATATGAGGTATAATATGAATGGGATAATTTCCATTTCCTTGCATTTACTTAAGCATGTTTTATGAGCTAGAACTGTCTGTTTTGGGGGAATATTTGATGTGCAGCTGAGAAAAATGTGTGCTGATATTGTGCGGTGGAACACTAGATAGACATCTACTAAGTTCATTGGCTGAAGAGTTTGATTTAGTGCTAATATTTCATTGTTCAGATATTTTGTAGTTGATCTGTCCTTTTGTGATGGGCATTAGAGTCCCTGAATATAATTACATAAGGACACTTTTGATTTTTCATGCCTTTAATATTGGTTTTATATATTTTAGTGCATTATTATTTGTACGTATCTATTTTTGATTGTTACCTCTCCCTCTTGGATTGCTCCTTTTACAAGGACGTAGTGACCTTGTATATCTCTCTTAATCCATCTGGACTTGAAATGGGCATTGTCTGCAAATAGACTGGATACTTTTTTGTCCGATTTCGCATGTATATATCTGTTAATCTAAACAAATGATTTGAGAACAATATATTGTATCTCTTGTACAATATGACAGATTTTTGTTGAACACATTCTTGGCCTAGGGAAATTGTGCCTTGTTTCTCATTTCTTATTTTCAGTAATTTGAATTCTCTTTAAAAATTAATGAAAAGAGAAACAAGAAACCTAAGATAAAACAGTGAATGAGAAAATAAATTCGGAAAGCAGAAAACACAAACAAAACCATCACCACAACACCAAATAAGTAAATAAATTAATAGTTCAATGGGGGTAGGGTGGAAAAAAAAGGAGAATCCACTTGCAGGTATGTCTCCACCGTCACTGACAGACACCGTGTGGAAGCAAACTCCCCTCTGTGCTCATTTATCCCAGCAAACAAGCAGGATCTCTTTGGCAGGGTGTTGGAGAATCTCAGTGAGTTTGCACCTTCTGGCTGAGACCAGGCTCACTGCGCCTGCAGTCATCTGCACATCATTTCCAGGCCTGAGCCCAGCTGGGAGCCAGCAGAAGTTCTGAGTTCTAGGCACCAGCAGCCCCTCTCCAACATGACTCCGTGCCAGTCGCATTGTCATGTAAGACGACGGAGCCCTGAGCACCAACTGCCAAGTAGCCAGTTCTTCGCATCTGTCCTTCCCCTCCCCTGCTGCGTCTCTCTTTGAAGGCCTCTGTGGTCACCAGCAGTCATCATGTGTCTGCACATTTCAGTCGCTCCTCTCAAATACTCAAATACTCCTCTCCGTCCTGTTACAGGGAGAAGGTGACACTGGATGCCCCCTTCTTCTTCATGGAAGCTTCTCTCTGTGGGCTTCAGTTCATGCTTCACATCCTTCCTGGCTCTAGGATCTACTGCCCTCCCTTTCCTCTTCCTCGTGTTATTATATTTCAGCACCTGCTTGTGGATTGTCTGAGAGGCTCTTTCTCTGCTGCTTATGACTTGACCACCTTGAGGTTCCATGGTCCATGAATTAACTTCTTAAGCATCTAGAATATCATTAGTGCAACCATAATAGAACTATGTTCTGCACAAACAAGTGTTCCATAATATTTGGTTTTCTTTAGTTCAAATGAGGAGCATGAATGTGAACAGCTGTTAGATTCTACTTGGAACAGATTTTAGTCATGTGACTACTTGAGATTCTCTTAAAAGTTCCAAAGGTGTAATTTTTGGTTGAGATCAACAACATGCTAGAGGGAGCTGGGGAGGTAGCTCTGAGGCACAAGTGCCTGCTGGGCGAGTGCAAAGTCGTGAGTTTGAACCTCGGTCCCACAAAAAAAAAAAAAAAAAAAAAAAGCTAGATATTTTTAATTTTTTAGAAAAGTGTTTAAAAGACCTTTTTTATTGCCTCTGTTCTGTGTTATTTGGTTAATTCCTTTAAAGAGACTCTATCTTTCTCCATACAATGAAGAGTATGTATTCAGTACCAGTTAAAAGTTACACATTTTAGCAAGGCCATTAGTAAGAATGCTTTTCCCTCAGGTCATAGAAGATCCATATACAATTAACTTAGCTGTTGGAACTTTATTGCATAAAGTAAAAGAAAATCCTGCAGTCTGGGTGATTCTAAAATGATTAATTTAGTGTCATGACAGCAAGTATGTTATCATTAAGTATAAAACTCATTTTTCCTACCACTTTTAAAATGATGGTGGCTTTCTTCACGGGTTGATTGCTCACCCACCATAGAGATAAGAAAGGCACAATATATATATATATGTTTTTTTTCTCGTGCATCTCTGTTGATGAACGGGAGCCCTAATCCTGTAATCCCTTTAGTAAAATTATACTCAATCCTTGTCACCGGCAAAGATGGGACTGAAAAATCTAATCAATTCACAATGCTTCGGAGGTAATGATAACCCAATAAGTCAGACAGCATGACCAAGAAAGAAGGCTAAGGATAGACACTGTCACAGACCTATATCTTCAGTGTGAGGGCCAGGGAGACAGCTCAGGGGAATAAGTGCTTACCTGGCAAACACAAGGTCCTGAGTTCAATCCCTGGTACCACAGGGGGGAAAATGTTCAGTGTGGAACCATAGGAAAAGTCCAGATTGTCAAAAGACTTAAATTAGAATATCAGATAAAACAGAGTTAATCCAAAATATTAAAATCTGAAATGTTTCAAAGTCTGAAACTTTTTGAGTACTGTAGCTCTAAAATAAAAATGTGCAGTTCAGCAACCTTTCTTTCACGTGAAAATTTATCAAAATATTTTATAAAATTATTTTTAGGCTAAGAATATAGGGTGTGTTTGAATTTCACATTTAGATTTAGTTTGACCCCAAATATTGTGTATATCCAAATAGCTTCAAATTTTATAAATCTGAAATCCAGAATACTCTGGACTGAAGCATTTTGCATGAGTGATGATCAAATGCTCTATATTCCCATCTTATGAAAAATGTCTCTTCTCCCTCTGTGTCAAGATTCTGGGCATACCTTGGCTGAAGCAATGATCCTTACTTTCCCATAAGTCTAGGTTGAAGGGGTTTGCCATACCGCAGATGGAGGATGAACCCAAGTGCTAACACCTAAGCCAGCTCTTGTAGCTGTAGGCAAGCACACTGACAGCAAAGTCTCACTTTCATCCTGACGTCCAGCCAGAGGCTGAGGTAGGCTTCTTACCCTGTGAGGCCTCCGCAACTCGGCCGATTGTCTCAACATATATGTCAGGCAAAAACACACTAAGCAGGGCTTGCTAGCAAGGCATCAATCCCATTCTTCTGTAAAATGATCATATCCAGCCCATCTTCTAATTCTTGACATTTTCAGCTAATTAGAAGCAAATTCCTCAAGGAGAGGAAGTTCCACGAGGCTATGGACACCAGCAAGCAGCAGTTGTGAGGTAGCATAAATGCTTCAGAATAACTTACAAATGTGGTCATGTGATACATGTTCTTAAAGTAAAATGAATTTAGGGCTTGTCAGTGGATTATGATTTGCTTCATTCATTCTGAAAATAATAATAAAATATTTAAAAGAAATTTGAGGTTATTTTCCTCATGTAAAAAAAAAAAGTGGAATAGAGTTTAAAGACATTTCAATAACTCACCTGAAAGTCTACAATTAGTCCCAAAAAATGCGAAGAATTTTAATGCTATCCCAGATAAGATATAAGAAATAGTGAGCTGTAAGAGGTGAACAAAAATGTGAGAAAATTGCACTTTAAAGCAATTATCTTTCTTAGTTCAATTCAGTAGAATGATATATTCATCATCAGAGACATTTTATAAAATGTCAATTGACATTGAATATATATAAGACAGTCTTGTGCTTTATTTTGGTCCTCTTCTTAGTTTTTTAGTAACGAGTCATACTGTTGATCAAGTAATTTAATTTCTAGCTGAATATGGTTTATGATATTAAAGATAAATGCCACTGAAAAGAAACTGTTAAAAATATTAAAATTATTTTTTATGTTTTAAATAAATATGTCATTGACAAAATGTTTAATTCAAGCTGCATTGCTACTAACATAGAAACGTATTCCTATTCTCTATTGAAATACTATTGTCTTAGCATAGAAGTTACAGTCTTAAAACATCTAAATCAATGGATGCTAATGCTACAAATACATTATCATAGTGTGAAACGTGTAGCGATTTAAATAACATGCTATAGAAGATGTCCAGTTTTGTTTGTTAAAAAGACATTTGTGAGGAGAACTAATTGCAATTAGTTGTACAATCAGTTGTACAATTATCTTAAAGATTTTGGGAGTTATGTCAAATTCATCTAATCCCTTCTCAAAGCAACTATCAAAATATTGTCATTTCACTTTCCTATTACAGGGTGCCTTTCTTTTCACTGAACTGAAACTGATTAAAGCATAAGCTCCAGAAAATATCTATGCACATCTAGAAATCATCTTACAACTCCGCAAAAATGCAGATAGAAGCAACTTCAGGAAAATGTTAGTATGGGAAATAAATCCACCAAGGATGCCAAGGGAGAGAAGGATGCTTCTAGAAAATTAAGAAAGGTGTCCACCCACTTGTGCCATCTGTTGACACCCTGTGCTTCCCCACATGCTCAGGAAACATGTTCAGGGAAGACATGTGGGCCATGCTTTTGGTGAGGAATGGATTTATTCTGAAAAATAACTATTGTCGTAATTATATTTGCAATATTGACTATATTTGACTTGAAGTAAATACTGCTTGATCCTTAAAATGCTATGCATTCTGATTAAGTAAACTGGAGGCTGCACCATTGTCTTTTCATTATCAGATAGCTGCATATCAAAGACAAATGTGCAGGCAGTACCTATGATGATGGCTAACCCAGCTGTGGCCATCGCTCTCCAGGCTTCTGCATAGATTCCTGGAGGCCCAGACCCCTGAGTCTGCTACTTAATGCTGTGCACATCTACAGCTGCTTTTCCACACAGTGCGGCACCTGGGCGACCACATGCCACACTGTTGTTGTCACAAGCACAGTAGCAACATATGGATAAAATGGTGAGAAGGAGAACAGGAAAGAAAGAAGACATCTACTGAGGCAAAGAAGGTCAACTGCTGATTCCGGGACTTTAAGTTTATTAATAATTCTTTTGATAATTGTGAGGGTTTATCTCTGATCAATCAAGGATAGTTGCTGTGCAACGAGGGGCTTTCTCTGAAGATGCTGATAACCGCAGGGCCAGCTACCCGAGCATAGTACAATGCTAAAGAGAAGCGACAAGTGGCAACCGTATTATGAGGTCTACTGTAACAAGTGTGGGCCTCAAAAGAAATTATTATTAAAAGCATTTTGTCAGTTATTTGGCAGACATGCATCACTGGTTTTGCTCGACATTTTAGTCAAATTTAAATGGAATGATCAGTGACATTAGCCACGAGGAAACTGTGGTCAGGTAGTAGAGAATAAATTGAATTCTTCAACTTCAAGGCACGGGAGATACATTGGCTTTGTAGCTTTGCCTTAAATAGTTACACTTTTGGTATATTCCAGTATATGTACCAAATAGTTCACTTAACATTTAATAGTTTTGAAAGAAAATGACTTTTTGTACATTTTAAGTATAAATAATGATCACATTCATCATAATTTATGCCTGTTCTTCTATAACTTAATTCTTTTTTCTTTCCCACTCCCTTACCCTCCCTTAAGCCCCTCTTCTTCTATTTTAATTTGTTTTCTTTTTTAAAAGAGAATAAAAATAATAAAATATGAGTAGAAATGATAAAGAATGCCACTAAACAAGATGATAGGAATTCAACAATGGTTATTATATTGCATATTGTTGTCTTCAAATTAGATGCTCAGATATAAGCATGGAATCATAGTAAAATATTATAAAGAAGAAAAAATAAGCATATTGTTTTCTATTAAGCATGTTCCTTTCAGCAGACCAGTAAAATTGAACAGTACAACCATCCTATTTTCTTTTTCTTTCTCTTTCTCTCTCTCTCTCTCTCTCTCTCTCTCTTTCTTTCTTTCTTCTCCCAAAATGATAATTCACTTTGAGCAATTTCTTTCCCTTTCACAGTATCTATTGTACCTTTTGGATTTTATGTACTCTTTCAAGTTCTTAGGATATATGCATACCCACGTTTATAGCAGCACAATTTGTCACAGATAAATCTTGGAAACAACCAAAAATGCCCATCAATAGAAGAATGGATAAAAAGATGTGGTATTTTTATATAGTGAAGTATTACTCAGTTATAAAAAAAGATAAACTCAAGGCTTTTATAGGTAAAATAATACAAATAGATATCATACTCATAAGTGAAATAAATCAGACTTTCCTGTGGAAACATTGCATTTTCTCTCTTCCCTAACTTATTTACAAAAGCTTCATTTCCTTTTTTCCCTCTTCCTTTCTGTTTTTTTTCCTTGCTAAGATGTCAGGTTCTCTTGGTTCTTTCAAATACTTTAGTGTCAGATTTTACTTTTATATGTTTTTTCTATGGCCTGCTGTTCTAGTGCATAAGAATATGATATAAGCTTCCTGTATGAAACAGTGACTTAACTTGACCTTAAGAAATAACTCCATTTGTAGGTGTCTTGATTAGAAACCTACAGAAAGAATGTTAGGCCCCTGAGTTGCTGGTGTAGTATATTTTCAGCACAATCTTCTTATTTTTACCTTTATTATCATTTTTTAAAATTTACTCAATTGGAACATAGTCTCATTATGCAGCTCAAATTCATAGTGATCCTCCTCTCACAGCCTCCCCAGCACTGGGATTACAGGTGTGCATTAAAATGCACCGGGTAGCTGGTATGCTCGGGTAGCTGGCCCTGCGGTTATCAGGGCCACTTTTGGTGGTCAGCCTGGCACTGCTGGGCTCGAGGCTGGCAAGGCATGTGGTACCCGGGATCCAGCCCAGTCCTTTTGTTACCTGGTAAGTGCTGAGACTGTCAACCCATATCCTCAGTCCTTATTATCCTTACATTGATTATTATTTGTCTTTTGGTGGAGGGAACTGTAATGTAGTACTTTTAAAAAGTGGTAATTCTGTGAAGGGCCCACTTCTCACTTGGTGATACAAGTGGAAAATAATTGATGATTCCTCATACCATTTTCCCTAGACTCTTGATTAGGTCTTTAAATCCCTTATGTACTGTTCTGTATTGGTATTAATAAAAACAATGAGCACTCAACATAAACCCTACTCGTCATCTTGCATTTCTGTGATGTAGGGAGGAGGAAGGTAAACATGAATAAACTGTGTGAACTGATATCCATTTGATAAGCATGTGCACAACATTTAAAAATCTGAATAGGAAGTAAAAGTGTGGACCTATGCTAAATATGTCTCTGTCTGTAAGTTTGGTGGCATCAACATGACAACTCAGTTTACAGGACTAAACCCAGAATTTGGTTTTCCCACACGGAAATAACTTGATTAAACGTTCATGAGATTTTGGAGGAGGACTCGTCATCAGAGTTAGCTGGCTGCATTGTGATATTTTGGATTTTCATAAGCAGTCATGTAATTTTCTTCAAAACTTACATGAGATACCTTATTGACATTGCTTCTGCCTCTCCAAAGTCTTGGTGCCATCCTAAAGAGGACAACCCTGTCTACACTCTGGCCACACAAAGCAGCAGCAGCAATGGGGTTCTCACCGTGCAGTCCACGGTCACAGGCACACTCCACAACAGGACACATACAGAACAGTTTCTCAATGCCTACCTTATGTTGGTGATGGCAGATTGTTCAACATGTTCAACCTTCTTTTATAATGGCTTAGGAATAATATGGAGAATAGAAATAATTATGCTATGGCTGATCACTGTAACCAAGAGATGATTACACAATCATTAATGAAGAGGAAAATCAAAGTTTGGGAGCACACCCTGTTATGTTATCTTAGAACCTTCTTCTTGCACATTATTTATAGCTATTTATTCCCCGACACAATTTAACATTCTTGACCTCAACACTAAATACCAGGAAATACTTTTGATACTTCTATAGAAATTTTCTGCTGAGAGTTTTATCTTAATGCAAGTCACAGGAAGAAAAATATGTACAGTTTTTCAGGTGATTTTTCTCAGTTCAATAGAGTTTAAAATGTCATAAGCTCAATCACATTACAAATCCCAGGCACATTATTATAAAATACTTATAATGCTTAAATGATTTGTTGATGTATATTTAGAACACAGCCTACTTACTTAACAGTAATTATGTTACTGTCTTAAAATAAGACTAGCCATTATGAATAATTGAAATCGAATGTAGTATTTAAGGTAAAGCTAATTTATTTTATTATTTCTTTCATACAGTAAATTGCATTATCATCAAAATAATGCTACAAGTTGATATCTATAAGAGGCCCCAGTTAGTGGCGAACACTGTTCTCGCCAGACACCTACCACCCAATCTCCACTTCTCTTCCCTCATTTATTCTTCTAATTCTATTTTCATATTACATTGTATCCTTTCAAGGCCAAGGTTCATCTAAGAAATTGTTGTAGTTCTAAAAACCAAAAGAAATAGATGCATTTTCCTTGCCTTTCATTTCCTTCCGATTTAGTCTATAATATAGGTGAGTATATTCATAAGGGCACAAGTATTCCTCCCCAAGGGTCAGGACTGTACTCACCCATAAAACACAATGCAGTCTAAATGCCTGTGTCAGTTGTCTCTGTCAATGCCATTACAAGCTGCATCATAACTTCCCAACTCGTTTGAACGCCCACTCCTCTTAGCTTAGACATGACATTAAGACCCTGAGCAGCAGGCACAGAATCTGCTGGTACAGACAACACTCTGGTAGCTGATGTGCTCAGTGAGGTAAGCTCTATGAGATGGGGGGGAAGAGAACTTTGCTTTAAGATAGTATATAGTTCCACTTCGCATGTGGAGCTTTTATTACAAGAAAGTCTTGGAGGCTGGAGAGATGACTCCGTGGCACAAGTACCTGCCTGGCAAGTGCAAGTTCACGAGTTCGAACCCCAGGCTCCCACCCCCCCAAAAAAAAAAAAAAAAAAAAAAGTCGGATGTGAAAAGACCAAGCTTGTATTACAATTAGTTTATTTTCAACAATATCATTCTCCAAGGTCTTTCAGATTGATCAATGTCTATATATATATATATTTTTTTTTCTTTTTTTCAAATTGATCAATGTCTATATGTATATTTTTTTTCTTTTTTTGCCGTAAAGAGTGTGTGTTTTGCTGGTTTCTTCCAGAAATCCTAACTATAAACTCACACAAATTCATTGTCATCTATATAATTGCTCTCTATTCTGAGATAGTAACAAGGACAAACTTTTACCTATCCTCAGTTCTAAACGTGATGGTAAAGGACTTTATTGAGAAGGTTCTAGATTAAATAGATAATATTTTAGACATGTATATGAATGCTTAATAGAAAACAATTCAGTGAACTCTACTGATTGAAGGTAAGAAGATATAATTTATGACTATCCTTGATATTTTTATTGATACTGGTTTAATTTCTTAAATGCTTCTCTTTATCATGAATTACTTAATGATAGGCAAAATCAGCTACTTAGAGTCCAGCACCACATAAAGTTCAGATTTGGTAAACTTGTTTGCTTGGCTCCTATTAATGTTTTACATCGATTTCAGTTGCACACACAGGCAAGGCCTCTTCAGGAGGCAACAGCAAATCTTCCCTCTTCTTATACTGAGTAAACAAAGGACAACTACTGTTTCCAAATAAAACAAGTAATGAGCCGAAGACTAAAGATATAAACACAAGTTTCAATTTGTTTCATTTCACTCTTTTCTTTCCCACGAGTAACTATGAGAATCAGGACGGGTTTTGCTTGCTTGTTTGTTTGTTTGTTTGTTTGTTTTTAGTAACTACACCTACCAAAAAGAGGAAAAAAGCACAGAAAGGTATGAAAGAAAGGCAGAGATAGGGGAAGAGGAGGAGACAGAGGGAAAGGGATAGAGAGTGGGAAGGGACAGAGAGAGGGACAGTGAGGGGTGAGGGAGAGTGAGAAGAGAGAGACCTTCGCTAGCCATTTCGTTGGCGCCTGGTGAAGGTGTTTGTGTGTTTCATGCATCATCTCTGGGCAGAAGGCAGATGGGAGAGACGGGGTAAGGCTTCAAAAACATTAAAGAATAATATACGAGCGAAAAGATTAACATTTTCATTTCCATTGTTTTAAGAGTTGTAGGAATCAAACTAGAATCTCGCTATAATGAGTGAGCACTGTGCTATTGAGCTTTGACTCCAACTCATTTTCCAATTAATTAGATTCGTTGGCACAGTTATTAGACTGTTTTGTGATATTTCTAGGCAAGCAGATAAGGTGTTTCGGTCGCATCCACACTTGCTACGTCCTTTCCTTGTCGCCCCTTCGTCCCTCCCCCCCTGGCTCGCTTCTCCTTTGCTACCAATTGGACCTCATACCTGACAGCAAACTCTTACGGCCATGAGCCAACCCTCACCCTAATGACGTTATTCCCTTCATGAGGGCACTTTTCGCCTGCCCCATTTGCCTTTCGTTGCTGATGCATTCTGTTTTACATTTCTAATTCATGATCTTGAAGAAACACAGTGAGAGCACGCTGCTAATGCTCCAGACAGTAAGATGGAGAGTGCAGGAACTGTCCCAAAGCCAAGCTTCGAGAAATGTTCACAGAAGCTGCCTCATTTCATTTCTCCTTCTGTCCCAGTGGGCAGGCCTTGGTTTCTAAGCATAGGTCTTTTCTTCTTTTTATGTATTGAGTACAGGGTCTACAAGATCTCATTTCGCCTATCGAACTCAGAGGGGTCCGCTTGCTTTCAGCCTCCCGAGTGCTGGGATTTCGGGAGAGCACCACTACACCCAGTCTCACAGGTCTTTGTTATAGTCAACCAATTGGCCAGTTAGGAGCTGCGAGTTATATACAATCAAAAAGGCAACATACGTTTGGATAAATTACAGCCCTTAGCTTAGGCTTGCCCCAAGACTGCCCACATGCATGCATGGAAACTTCCAGACTGGTATGTGCGGTGGCTGGACCCTTGGGAAAAAGCATGAGAGGACCTGCGCTGTAGAAAACTGAGTTGTATATTGCTTTACACAGAAAAATTCATACTGGGAAAGGGTTCAGCGCTCTAGTTGGCTTAGACATGTTGTTCCATGTGTAACATCCAAGATTTTTAAATACCATAGAAATGGAGCTTTCAGATGTCAGACAATGCATAGAAATCTTGCTCTGCTACTGTGTCACTACTTCCTAAGCCTGTATTATGTTATTCAGTAATGTGCCACAGAGTTCTAAGGGATTCCTTTATTATAAGAATTGTTTTCTGAGTTTGCGAAAACGTTGTCATAAATTCTGTCCCAAGTTTTAAAATTTGACCTGAGGTTTTAAATGTAAATTGTTCTTGTAAATGTCAATTTAGATAGTTGCATACTGTGCCCTGGCTGCACACGCTGATACACCTTATGTACCAACATATGGCTTTCAGTCTCCATAGGTATCATGATTTGTTCCTTATTGGAAGAGCCAATTCTACGCACTGCTTTATGGGACTAGCGTTTTCCTTGCCTGGATGAACAGGCCATTCCCTCATTAAAATCTGATAATGAGTTCAACTCTCTTAATACTAGATCCCTTCAGGTATAATATCAGGCAAATTAAATAATTGGATAAAGATGGTTTAATTATAAATCTATTCCTGTTCACTAATTTGAAAATATTTTGTGACAGATGCAACATTGATCATATGGAATTTTCTAAAAACAAGAAAAATCCAGTAAAACTAACACTTAACTAAAACAGTATACAACCATTTTTAATCAGACTCATCCATCACAGGTGTTTATATGATTTACAAAAAATAGAACCAAATAAAGGATGTAAATTTGTCTACCTATCTATCCTGCCAATCCTACCATATCCTTTATTTAATTTACCCTTTTGTAAAGTATAAACATGAATATGTAGGTATGCTATTATTTTTTCAGTCCGTAATAAATGCCAATAAGTATATGTGGGGAACTGAGCTAATTTTAGTAAATAATCACAACTGCTTTTATGCCTTCCATAATTTTTATTCATGTTTTAAAAATTTTTTCATAATTATAGTTTTAGTCAAAATCCATATATTTTGGGAAACTATTTTCCATTTATATTTGCATCAAAAAGTGCTTGGTGCCACCCCAGGCCTCAGAACCTCATTATTTAATTTAGCCTTGCATCTTCCTTTGAGGAAAATCGAGATGTTTCCTCGTCGGTGACATTCAGTTGCCTCTCAGTTCTGATGCTCAGAATTCCACAGTGAAAAATCATTAATGTTTAAAAATATCTTGGGGTTGTAAGGTAAAGATTTTTTAACTTCCATTAGTATAAATGTATGTTTTATTGTGGTTTATATTACAACTTATTTTTGAAATGTAGATATGGCTCCAACAAAATCAGAAATAATTATTTTCAAATTACCAAAATGCTACTTTATCCCTATTTTTAAGAAAGTTTTTTGAGGGTTAGAATAATTTTTTTGTTTTTTGGTCATATTTCCTTTTCCAGGAGTTTACCTTTCACTGTGCATAGGAATCTTAACATTAACACACCATTTGTTTATATGTCATATGGTAACATAGAATTTTACATGTAGTAATCATGTTTTGTTTCAGTATATTTTTATTTGTTTTACTTCGCTTACTAAAGATTTTAGTTTTAAACAATAGTAACATTCATATCTTTTTTGTCATGAATTGTAATCTATTTCTAAAAAACACACAATATCATTATATTGGTCAGGGTTTTACTTAGAGGAACAGAACAGATATAAAGAATGGATATTAACACAAAATATACAATCTATAAGGAATTATAAGATTGGCTTACAGTAGTCAGCCACAGAGTCACATGAGAAAGCATGCCAAGGGTGTCTGCATGCTCTGGACTGAAGAATTCAATCCCAGGGTCTGAACTTCACTGCAGCACTCCGTGTAAGTTTTATCTGTTGGCTGATGGGTCTGCGATTGAAGACTGAAGTGTCTGTAATGGACGCTGAAGAGTCTGAGACGGATGGCGAAAGATCCAAGGTAGAGGGTGAAGAGTCTGTGCTGCAAGCCAGATGATGAAGTCCAGGCCGAATGCGAAGACTTATCTGATGAAGTGAAGTCTTTACTCCTTCCTTAGTCCTTTAAAAAGTCTCTTTGTGCTTAGTCATTGGATGTGGGTCCATTGTGCCCTAGGGTGGAACCAATCATAACCCAGGATGAACCCTTGATCCCTCTCTATGGAGGAGCCAATCATATCCTAGGCAGGCCCTGGTCACGCTCCAGGGAGGAACCAATTATACCACGACGCGGGGCTTGCACCAACGGGAAACCAGCTGCTGAGTCATCCAGCTAAGTCACCACAATGTATCAACCACTACAATCATTTTCTAGATAATCAAGAAAAATCAAATGTAGTCATGTTATATTGAGAATATTAGAAGCATTTCAAAATGATATTCTGGTCACCTTTTTTTAGAATTTAAATGAGTAGATAATTAATTTTAATAAATTGAGTCCATTTTAAAAATTAATTACAAAAGTCTAGAACAGATGAGTAATATATCAACATGTTTTCTTTTTCTTTTATTTTTAAGAAATATTTAAAAATCTATACTAACTTTTCTGCTATTGCATAATAAAAACTATGTCACTGTAACCCTTAATCACTAACCTGAAAACCTTGCACTTCCTGCTATCACCAGTTGTCCATGGTCTGATAACTCATAGTGGTCATCCTAAAAATGGTGAGATTCTATTTTCTGTGTTTCTCCTCTTCTCTTCTTGGATGTTCCCTCTGTACCGAGATCTTTAGGTGCACTGCCCAGTCAAGAAGGCAGTAACGATGTCGTGCTTTCTCAGTATAAAGATCTTTCTCATACTCATGCAGATCCTTGCCTTCACAGTGATGGCAGTGAAGCAGTGTAGAACATTGCTGATTTTTTTAAAATTTTATTAATTTAATGAGAAATAAATAACAATGAGACCATTTTAAATCAGGTTAGTAGGACAGTTACGCTAATTAATACATTGCATATTGTTGTCTTCATACTAGTTGCTCTGAGTACAAGGTGCAGACATGGTATCTTTTCTGAACACTATTAGCACAAATCTTTCTTCTCATTGAAGTAAGAGAAAGTGGCTGTATGCATAGCCCAACATTCCATAATAGTAGTGGCTTATCAGCAGAACTGGCAATGTCAGAAGCTGTTGACTTGAGCCTTTCACAGCTGAGCGTTAAACATGGCTTCATATGAAAGCAGACGTACTTTGTCTGGTAATGTTTCCTTCCCCCATTGTTTGGAGACGAGTTTAGTTAACTTTGTCAGGTGTTAAGACATGACCCTTTATTAATTTGAATTAGAGTGAGTGAGAAAACAATATTAATGCCATCATGCCATTTGTGATTTGTTGTAGAAGATTCATTGCCCTGTGTTTTTTATTCCTTTTCTGCCTCTGTTTAATTATATCTTTCATTTCAACTAAGTTGTAGTTCTATTTCCAAATTAATGTTATAATACAATTTATCATTTATATTTGGTAAGGAACAAAAACAGGCTTTGTGATGAACATTGGACCAGACAGATGCTACTTTGCACAAAATAAGCAGTCAGGAAAAGCAGTCACTCAGGGCCAAGTTCGCAAGAAGTACAGCATCAGCTGCACTCCTGACCTCAGGGAGAGCAATTAGTCTTTTTGAGGAAAGGCAAGGTCTATACAAATAGGTAGTTATGAGTTTCTGGGGCTGGGGAGATAGCTCGGTGGAATAGGTGCTTGCCTGGCAAGCACATGGTCCTGAGTTCAATCCCTGGATCCACCAAAAAAACAAAACAAACAAACAAACAAAAAGTTTGAAGGACAGAACTTTTCACCATGTTACATCTATGTAACTGTATTCACATTCCACATTAATGACTAAAATGTATTTGCCTTTTTCTCGTTTTCGCTTGTGTTGGAAAAGTGAAGACAATAGTTTGACTTTACAAATGTCTCCTGCAACGAAGCAGCAGTGATGCTTTTAAATTGTAATGAAAAGCAAAGATATAGCTGTACACACTTAACTGCCACTGATGGGAGCGCTCTATAAGAAAATTATGTATACTGCTTTGTTTTAGCCTGCAAGAGATGGCAACACACACTGCCTTATATATTTTATGTATTCCTTACAGCTCAGTCCAGATTTTAGTGATCAGATATTTCACTAAAATTGCTTATCAGTGCAGCCTTAATCTCCCAAGTTGCACTACTGTGACCCAGTGGCCATTTTCAAGTTGCTTGAATTTTCTGCAATTCCTCACCGAGTTTCTTAATAAGGTTTGTTAGTTCTTGGTTTTAAATGTTTGATGTTCTGTTTTAGTTTTTTTTTCAGAGCAATAAAAGAGAGATGGAAAATTATTGCTGTTCCAGTGGGGGATATTAAATTAGTGTTCAGTAGTCCCCACTGGATTAGCAAGATTAAATCAGAATTCAAAGGAAAGTTTCCATAATTTTTGATCAGAAAGAATGAGAGAATGTCCTACTTATTCACTACACTACTTAATATGGCATTGACTTGTTATGCGTTGTATTTAAGTACCATTAGCCCTACTTTGAAGCATTTATTTTCAATAAAAATGCAACATGTACCATGTATCAGACACTCATACGATTTTCATTTGCTTCACATCTCTGAAAAAAAGCTTAAAACTTTGCTGGGTCCCTCAGATTCTACTCATCTGTTCTCCTTCCGAGATAGAAAGCACGTATATTAGCAAACTCCAGTTTGAAAGAATCCTTTTTTGGACTTTGTTTTAAAATCATTGATTTTCTTTCAGAAAATGAAAAACAAATCAAGAAATACTTATATTTTTACCATAACCCTTAGTAAAGATGGAATTCAGAAGCAAAATTACATTGTCAAGGTATATAAAACGTGCTAATCCCATAGATATCATTACCATATTTCTTTTTGGAGAAACTGAGTTAAATTATTCTGTGACAAAATTCTGCATTTTTTATATCCTACACAGAGCTTTCAGGCTACATTCGCACGTACTCCTTAGTGCTACGAAATGGCGCGCAGTGCAGATGGACTGTGTGTTCCTCTCCGTGTCACCGCAGGAGCGGATGACGTAAGCTCAGAAGTAGGGTCTCCCAGCTGGACTGTAGAACCCAGCTCACCAGTACATGCGTTAACGGGAACTATTTACTGGTCACCTTGGAGCGTCCTTCTGAGGATTCCCTTTTAACGTGACAGGGAAATGTTACTTGCATCAAGCGTCATTTTTCGGTTCCTTAGAAGCATTCTGCTTCAAACAGAAAAAGAAAGTAAATCAGGACAAAAGGGTTGATTTTAATACTGTAGAAAAAGAAGTCTTCCACTTAACAATGGTGTGCGCCTATATGAAAAAGAACTCTGATTCAAACTATGTTATACTAGGACCGGCAGTATAGCTCAGCGGACTAAGCACTTGCTTAGGCAAGCACAGGGGCCAGGTTCGGTCCCTGACACTGCAAGACATGCTGGCTCTGCCCTAGGGTGCTCTGAGCCTGCGATGGAGTCTGGCCGTGGGGGTGCACGCCTGTAATCCTAGCACTAGGGAGGCAGGAACCAGGAGGATCACTAAGAGTCTGGGCCGTGTAGTGAGACCCTGCACAACAAACACGAAAGAAAAAGTATACATATATATGTATTATACTTTGTTAAGGTGTTATAATTTTTTTTTGTCTTTTTGAGACAGGGTCTCGCTATGCAGTTGAGGCTGGCCTTGAGCTCACTTTTGTAGCCCAGGCTGGTCTCGAACTCGCACCAATCCTCCTGCCTCAGCCTCCCGAGTGCTGGGATTATAGGCGTGCGCCACCACGCCCGGCTAAGGTGTTATAAAAATTATGTCATAGAGGAATACATGAGTTGATGAATTTTGTACCAGTGACTGATAATTTATTTAAATTATAATATAAATGCTATAGATATTATTTCCTTCCCAAGTGAATTTTATCAAGTAACTTATCCAACTAATTTCATTTATTTTGCTCGAGTACGCTGTGTGCAATTCTGTAATTCTGTTGTCTTGTTCTCCTGAAGCCTTCCGTTATGAACCTTGAGCAAAATCTTTTATGTTTAAGAGATTATGTATAAGTCTTTTAAAATACTCATATCAAGTCCAATTTAAATTTTTGATTTTTCTTAATAATTACTTATTACCTGTGTCACTCAAATCCCAATTTTGGCCATGCCCCATCATGTTAGGAGGAAAGTAACTTGCCAGAGTTCTGATAAAATGTAATACACCCCTACTCATGACGCTTACTTAAGTAAATTCTAATTTAAACATGGCTCTTGAGAAAGCTAACAGGGTGATGATACATTTCACGGTGTAATTTTCTTGTCCTTTAGAATGCTGTGTGTAGTTTTGTTTAGCATCTTAAGTTTCATGTTCTTTAAGCATCTCTAAGATTCATGCTCTTTAGAAAGGCAAATCTCTGTATTTGATTAAAGGGAACGTTTATGCATGTTTCAGTGAAACTATTTTTTCTGTCTTTCTTAAATTTGATGTGCTTATTTTCCATTGAAAAGTAAGCATGCTTATTTATGTCACAGAACATGATGTTTTGAATTTTGCACACATTCAGGCTCACTGACACAAACATTGTGTCACACGCTTGTCATTTCAGTGGTTTTAATACTTAAGATTTACTCTGAAAATCTTAGGTGTATAACGTACCCAGTTTTTAACTATGGTCACAGGGTATACACTCGATCTCTTTCCTCATGTCTAACTGACATTCTGTATTCATCTCCTCAGTTCTCTGATGCCCACAGTCTACTCCCAACTTTCATGGGTTTGACACTGCAAGTGCCACATACCCTGAAATGTGGTGTTTGCCTTTCTCTGTCTTTCTTTTAGGACCTGGAGTGGATAAGGGTAACAATGTTGGAATGGCTCAGTGCTACCAGTATCTCTCTGGGACTTAAGCTTCCTTCTAAGAGCAACAGTCTCAGGAAACTAAGCTCAGTATTGGCCTCTTGGCTGACTATCTCAGGATTCTCAGTGGTTTGAAGTATTTTCTACCCCCCAAGGCACATTACAAAATAAATACAGTTATTTTCCTTCAGCTAGGGCAAGTATAACCTGAAAGCATCCAACATATTCTGATGAATACCCAAGTCTCCAATCTTACCCAGAGACCCTCTTGTCTTGAATTTGCATAAAAGCAAATCACAAATCACAATTCATTTCATACCTTCTTATCATATCAAATGTTTCTCCGCCTTCTTTTCTGGACTGTTTTTCCTCTCTGTGCCTGCAGTGGCTACTCTCCCTACCTCCTTTCCTTGTAGATGGTTCATCCTCCTTGATCCTTCATCTTTACCGATGTTTGCACACAACCTTTCTATGGCTCGAGATGTAGCATTCCCCCACCCCCAGAAACTGTTTCCCACACAAGAAGGTTAACCTCATGAAGGTAAAAATTGGAATAATTAACTCACATCAAGGCACAAATTATTTCATATGAATGAAAAATCTAAATAAAAATGAACTCTTTTAGTATTTGAAACAGAAAAAACAGGTTCATAAGAAATATGAATGTTGACAGAAAATTATAAATTTAACCTTAGAAAATTTAGAAATCATAATGCTAAGCATTCCCATATGGAAATTTTTACTTTAGAAAAACTTGCTGACAAGCCTATGCAGATGAAATTAATAAAATCTACTAATATAGTAAAACATATTTCAAAATACTTAAGTTTACATTAGCTGCAGTGGCTATTTGAAGATCAAATATAAAGGGAGACCAAATGAATATGCTAATGTGATGGCTTGATTTGCACGGAGAACACTAATCACTCCATACAGACACATGAAGTAGTAGAAATATATTTTGCCTTGCACCGTTTTACTTTTTTTGTTAAGAAACTGGGTACTTATGTATCTGAGAAGTAACAATGTATGCTATGTACATGCCTATATATTCCACGCCTTCTCCCATATGAGAACATTTTGCATCGTATCTACTATTGGAATGTGTTTGCTTCATATCTCTGGGTCTTGGAATACTAGGATAATATGTAATCGCTTTGAAAAGGTACAGAAGTCATAGTACAGATTCTCCTAACATGAGTGTAGATATCTGGCTTAGATATGCTAGACATGGTTATTTGGAAATTATTGTTTCATTCATGCAAAATACCATGCACAGAGCTTTGCTCTCAAATGAAGTGATTCACAGACCTGGATTTCTCCATTAAACCATAGTTTTTATGCTCTAAGAAACTCTGTTTATGTGCTATAAATAGCTGCTATTTTCTAAATGCTTATCTTTGTTCTTTCTCTTCTATAGCTCATAACAGATTATGTGCTTGGGATGTATCATGGGCACTGTAGAAGTGAAAGCTTAGAGCAAAGAACTGCAGATCTGAGCCATGGATCTCTAAGTCTCATTAAACGAATAAGTGAATAATGGGTGGGCCACTGAGATCAGAACTGTTATGCAGCTGGCAGGTAACACAAAGGTCTTAGGGCCCTATGAGACTGCAGCCTAGAATATGTCTGCAGCTTAGAACTATTTGCATTGGTTCCTTATTGCTACACAAACAAGCTACCATGAACTTCACAATTCAGATCAACACAAATTTATTACACTTCATTCCGAAGCTTGGAAACAGTAGCATGAATTAAGAGCAAGATTTCTATGGGGCTTTGTCCCTATCTGGAAGTTCCAAGGAAGAACAGTTTCCTCCGACTTTCATCCTTAGGGCCATCGACAGCCAATGCAAACCTTTGTGGCCTCTACTTTCTGCTCAGCTGTCACGTTGTCACATGGTTCCTGTCTCAGCCAGGAGATGTTCTCTGCTTTGCAGGGTTTGTGTGGTTAGCTTGGACCAATCGCTTCATGCAGCAAAACTTGCCAATCTCCAAGTACTTTATGCTGAACTCTTCTGTGCGTTTCAGTGTTTTTTTTGTTTTGTTTTTTTGTTTTTTTGTTTTTTTTTTGTCTTTTTGAGACAGGGTCTCGCTATGCAGTTGAGGCTGGCCTTGAGCTCACTTTTGTAGCCCAGGCTGGTCTCGAACTTGCACCAATCCTCCTGCCTCAGCCTCCCGAGTGCTGGGATTACAGGCGTGAGCCACCACGCCTGGCCTAATTTCAGTGTTTTGTTGAGTCTGTCATGTTTGCAGGGCAGGAGCGGAGTGGAGGGCTCTACTCCTTCCATCACACAACGCTCTGCTAAGGTGCTTGGAACGAGGAGGACCTAGCACCACAATTTCTCCAGAGTCTCATTAAAATGTTGACTAACAACAGGTGGCGCTTGTTACACAAAACGCTTAGTTTGTTCTAAACTTGGTTAGATCATCGCTTCACTTCCTTTTTAACAAAGCAAGTAATGATGACAGTCAACGAGTTTGTCTTTCACTACTGGTGGTTATTCCAAGGGCCCTGTACTACAACTGATTTTTAATTTTTATTTTGAGAAAAGTTTCCCAGGTTGGGCTAAAATGTATGGCGTCTGCCGCAGCCTCTCTCTGTGCCAACATTATTGGCACAGGTGACTGGGCCTGGTTTAAAAATTTCTTTCAAATCATATAAGCTTTCCTACCTCCAATTCCAAATTAATGACATTTTAAATTTTGATTTTTATTTTATAGTTACATTTATTTTTTTATTTATTTCATGTATGTTATACCTGTCTCCCCATTTTGACACCAGGATGTGTTTTAAAAAAGAATATGTGAAGTTATACCATGCATTATAGCTCCATAAAGGTAAGGACAACATCTCCTCTGGAGAAAAGAAAAAACTCGTATTTTGTAGCTGGATGGAGGTAGGATTTCAGGTAGAAAGGACATGCCGGCTTCCCCGTTAGTCCTTGCTGGGTTCCCATCTCGGTTGACGCTCCGCGCTGCCTGCCATGGGTCCGCCTTCCATTTTGCCCTGTTGGCTTCATAGGGGAGAAGAACACGGTGGTTAGGGTCTGCTGTGCTTCCACGTGTTGGCCCCGTACCTCTCTGAACACCCAGCGGCCTTCTATAACACATCGATTATTCATCCCTCAAGGATGAAGTAATGCTTGGGAAAGGGAAATTTGTCTGCTATGAGGAAACAAAAGCTATAGAGCAGTACTTTGCTTACACGTGGCAGGTGCCAAAGATCCAAATTTCCTGTTAAAATACAGCCTGTAATTACGCCACAAAAAACAATTACTTTACCACTTTTCATACTAAATTACTTCTTGGGAAATTTTTGATAGTTTTAAGTGATAATTACAGGATTCTGAAATGAAGGCTTTGAGTGTCAGCTTCGTTTTTATATTTGTAGGCTTAATTTACTGCTCTCTAAGTTAATATTGACTAATCTCATCTTGTGATAAGATTATCTTCAATATGTGTCCAGCATTGCGCTGAGTATAAATGATGATTTTAAAACAAATACCAGAGCAAATGGTGGCATAAAGACTTTCATAAACCCCACTGTTCTAATGGAAACAATTAGAATCCTAACAAAATTGGCCAAACTCTTAATTTCCAGCCCCCCTTCTGTCTCTCTCTCTCTCTGTCTCTCTGTCTCTCTGTCTCTCTGTCTCTCTCTCGCTCTCTCTCTCTCTATATATATATGTAATTATTTGGTACAGGGTTTCATTACGTAGCTCAGACTCACAGTGAGGCTCCTGGTTTCAGCTCCCCAGTGCTGGGATTACAGGCATCTGCCACCACGCCAGGATTGGTCGTAGGCTCAGCATGCCCTGGTGAATGGGGCTGGGTTTGGCATGTGGTGTTAGGGACCGAACCCCGATCCGTGTGCTTACTCCTGCAGACACTTTGTCCGCTGCGCTATTTTGCTGGCCCAGGTCTGTATACACTAATCAGTGAATTTTCAGACAAACACCTGGAGAGGCGCTCACTGGAGGAAATGTCTGCCTTATCCTAAGAAGGGCTTTCTGGCATTTTAGGCAGTCCCAGTCCCATTTCCCTGTACAAAGCCTCACAATATCCATAACACAGCAGAGAGTATGAAAATCACCAGAATGGGCTTGCGCCTACAGCGCCATCTCCAGGGGAGCGGCGTGACGTCGTGGTCTAAATGCCTGGCTGCTTCCGGGCATTCAGCACTCACACACTTGCCTGTGGCTTTTCGTGCCCTAGGAGATGAGAGAATCAGAGGTCCTCAAGGGCTGGAGAGTTAGCTCAGGGGAAGAGTGCTCGCCTGGCAAGTACAGGGTCTTGAGTCTGACCCCTGGTACCACCAAAAAAAAAAAGGGAAGAATCAGAGGTCCTCATTGTACCCTCGTATCAGCTTCAAGACAGAACTGAGTGACAGAATTTAGGACCAATAAGGTGATGAAAACACTTAGAAGTTAAAGGGTAGGTCTTGAGCTAGCTATGGTAGTGGGTGGGAGGGTGCTGTGAAAGTTCCTGGATATTTCTGGAAATTTGGAAGATCATTTTTGTATGGAGAGCTATGCAGATGAAAACCAACCTGCGGGTGTCGACTCTATCCCTCTTGCACGTGTTAGAGCTGCTATGTGACTTTGTTCCATTCTTGAGTACAAACTTCACAGAGCTCAAGACAAACAGCCACACATAAGCTTGTGCACGTCTATCCATAGCTGCAGATTCCTAAGACGCATAATATGCATACAGAAATGTGCGTACACGTACTCTTTTTTAATATATTTTATAACATACATTCATACATGCTTCTGAAGTTTAACTCAGTCATTTTCAGAATTATGTACTGATCACGATGATCTAATTACAGAACATTATTGTCACAATAATACACAATAGAAACAACACAAATGTATGTTACTCAGTGAGTTTATAAATCTCCCATGCTATATACAGAGATTTTTTTTTCAGTACTGGGGATTGAGCTCAGGACTTTGCTCTTGCCAGGCAAGTACTTACTCTGCTGAGCTATCTACCCCCACTTCAGGTGAGAGATTATTACTGAACTGTAAAAAAGGAGTGAAGTATTGAAATACACTGCATGATTGACCCTTAACTCCATGTTATGTGCAAGAAAGGCAACACAAAATTCACGCATTGTATTTCTCCAGTTACATGAAAAGTTCCTGAAGGGGGCGTGCGCTCAACCAGGAAACAGCTGAGCAGCTCTTGGAGCTGGGACTGAGGAGAAATGGAGGAGGTCTGTTCTCTGAGGTGGAACATGTTCTCCCGGTGGCCAAATGGCTTGGAAAAATCAGAATGATGTTCATTCAATGTGGAAAAGTTGTTAAAAAGTACGGAATTGTAAACTTGAAAAGTGGATTTATCTAAGTTGGGTGTGTATGTGTGTGCACGCATATGTTCAAAGAAAAAGACCATCTTCAGAGAGTATAGTTTTCTTACATCAGCACACAGACATGGGAAGGAATAGGAACAGAGTCGCCTGCACAAATGACCCAGGAAGAGCTCAGTTTTCTCACACAGGCTGTTGTTAGACAGAGGTACTAATTAATAGATTCCAAGAATATTTGGAGCAGAATTTTGTTCCTATCTAGTTTCTCTTATGCTTGCATTGTCCAAGTCAGATTAAAATAAGAAAAATTAAAATTTTAGAAATGTCCATGGTTTCCTGGAGATCATATGCTTCTTATGTGTCATGTTAGGCAACCACAGTACGTGCTTTTTTTTTTTTTTTTGGTCTTTTTGAGACAGGGTCTTGCTGTGCAGTTCAGGCTGGCCTTGAGCTCATTTTTGTAGCCCAGGCTGGTCTCAAACTCGTTGCGATCCTCCTGCCTCAGCCTCCCAACTGCTGGGATTACAGGCGTGTGCCACCATGCCCGGCTTCTACAGCACATTTTTATTGCTATTTTTTTAACTTAACTCCAGAAAATGTATGAATTATGTCAGTTTCTCAGCTGAAAATGCTAATGGTTAAAGTATGGGAATTAGCATACTTTTCACTATAGAAAATAGATTTCTGGAAAACGTTAGCTATTTCAGCTACCCTTCAGGAATTTGTCTGTTTAATTGAAGATATAGAGTGAGTGTTTTTTTTTTATTCATTTGATAGAAACTCTAATAGAATATGCAATGCCTGCAGCAGAGATTTACTTTAAAGAATAAAATCATTTTCTTTCATTGGTTCATGTTTTTCTAAAGGCTTAGAATATTAAAGCCCCTAAGTTTGAATTTTAAAATACCATTAGGGTAAAAGTGACGTATGTGCTGTGCCACTGTAATAGAAGAATAAACGATCAATGCTTTTGCTTCTAGCAGGCATACAAAATCTAATTAAACAAAAGGCCTTCTTAGTAGTACATAGCATGTGTGTGTGTGCGTGGTGCGTGCGTGCGTGCGTGCGTGCGTGTGTGTGTGTGTGTGTGTGTGTGTGGTATTGGGGATGGAACTCAGCACCGAATGCTTGTCAGGCAGGCACTGATAGTGTTCTTCATAAGGGCTTTTTAAAGCCTTGCCTTCGTGATTTTTGGGTACAACTGGCTTTCTTGCTGTCAATGAGCTTTGCCATCTAGAAGTCTTAGCAAGTATATGGATCAATCAAGGAGAAGCCTGGGGCCTGGAGAATAAACTTCTGGAAGTGCAAGGCTTCTGCATGTCTTTCGAGAGAGATTCTGGCTCTCTCCTGCACTTTTAGCCATCTGCACTGACTTTCAACACTCTCTCCCTCACAAAACCATCTGGATTCCTCTGGTCACGTTTCATCCCTCCTGATGCTACTTAATGCCCATCTTTCCTGGCCTCACACAGTTTGCCTGCATAGAGCCTCACGATTTCCTATTCTAACTCCGTCTGCCACTCATTTTCAGCTTCTGCATGGCTTCCACATCAGCCTCTGTTACTCCCCATTATCTGCAATACTCTCTGCTTACACACACTTCTTTCTCCAAAGGTCACTTGATCTTCCAGCTGTGAGCCAAACCTGGGTATCCCCTGAGGTCATTATAATTGTCAGCATCTGTTTTCAGGCATAATCCATCCCTGCTCATATCACTGAATCACATGTGTTCACATAACTACCATTTATCTATAATCATCTAGTCTTCTCTTTGCATGTACACATCTTATTTCTAAGGTAGAGATTCAAAATATATATCACTCTTTTAATCACGTCTCCCTCGATTTCCTGAGGCCACCTCCTTCCCAAATCTTGTTTGCATAATGCCCAGTCATGGTTAACGCCTTCATCTCAAGTATTTCCGTCACCATTCCAATCATTCTGTTTCATTTAATGATCGTGAAGCTGCTTCGCAATCCCCATTCCTGTGTCTTCTCCACAAGGCCTTTGCTCTGGAGTAAGGTCGCAGTAAGAGAACCACCAGTGGTTAACTAGTAATAAACATGTAGCACGAGCAAAATAAAACTTTATAAATTTGGCATCACATTAAGGTAAATTACCGAGCATCTATAATCATAGGGTGCTTTGAAGCACAACTTATGCTAAATGAGGCCCCAGGATTTTTGGTTCTTATGTCATGTATTCACAATTCAAGAACATGGGTTTCTCTTCAGGCCATAAACTCTCTTATCTATTCTATTGATGGACTATTGCCATTTAACATGCAGTTTATGTTAGAAAAGTATGGGCTTTTTTCTTCATTCTTGTAAGATCACTCGAATCAGCACAGAATTTTATATTGATTTCCCTTTTATTCTGACTTCCTTTACTGTCATTATTTCTATGAATACTCAAGAAAATTCTAATCTAAAGGTAGTCGTCCTTTTAGATCTTGAAACTTTTAGTAACTATATGACTTGCTCATCCTGGAGAACTGCTGCAACATGAGTAAGTTTGGATTACTTTTGCTAGTAGTTATCTATTTGCTCTATTTGCAGTGTCTCTCGCTATTTCCGAAAACTGTCTTTCTAAATAATGGCATCATCCAAATTACTTCGTATTCTCAGTTTGCAATTTCAAATAGATTCATCAAAGACTTCCTTACGCTGGCTTTTTTAGTTGGTGTTATGCACTTTGTTTTCCAAGTCTTTGTCTTTCATTTTGTACTTTGAACAATGTGTAGTGGTTACCAGCTTTTGGTACTTATTTATTCTGATATGCTTTCCTTGTTTAATTTTTTTTCAAATATATATTTTTTTCATTTCAATCTTTCTCAGGATGTTGTAATGTTCTGTGTCGGTGCCGAAAGAAACAACGAGAAGACCTGATGAAGGTATCTCAGAGGACTCACTGAGATCTGTCTCTCTCGAAGTGAGCCCAGAACTCTAGAAGCATCTCCTTTTTATTTAGGTCACACAATAGAAGATTAACAGGGTGGAGAGGGGATCACCAACGTCTTAAGTCAGGGTGGCGATATCAATCAGGATTAAGCTGTTACACCTTTTTTAGATTCTAGTCTTCTAAAATCCCTAAGTAACAGATTACAATCCACCCTAAACTTTGTTTATCGTACTTCGCTTCTTTAAGATGCTAGTTTCTAATCTCTATACAGGATCTATAAGTTCTATGTTGATCTTCAAAAGCTCTACATTACAGCATGGTAATTACGTTTTACCCTCATATTCCCAATACTTTTTATTGTCTTAAAGATGCTAGAAACTTATTGCATTTTATTACCACTGAGATTTCTGCTTATTTGTCCTCATTTTAGACTCTTACTTTTCATACATGATTTTGTGTGTTGTGTTAATTTTAAAAGTTTGCTTGACTTTATTTAAATTTTAGCCATACAAATTCCTTGAGACCAAAAAGGCAAACATGGATTTAAAGAAAACAAAAGACTTTAACCCAATTATCTGCTCAATTTAATCTTCTTTCCTTGATTTTTGCTTATTTGCATTATAAACTTTTATGAAAGTACCTGGAAGCTTGTAACTATAAAACTACAGTTTGTATTTTCTTCCTTCCACTTCCATATTTGAAATTTTCTTTCATATCCCATGTAGGCTGGAGAAACATTGCTAGTATTATCTTATTTTAAGATAAATCTTATGCCATTCAGCTCTTGTAAAGTCAATCTAAGGAATGTTTCAACAGTTTTCGGACCTTGGATTTATTGTAATTTCTTTCAGATTAGTGATTTTAAAATGCAAGTCAGAGTCAAGCTTACAACTGGAGCAAGAGCTTTCAAACAAAGCTAGCATTACAGTGTCTTTTACTAAGATTCTCATTCGTGGCTGGTCATCTTAGTCTTATTTACATTTTTTTTTCCAATTTTTTTATTGTTTAAATTTAACAATGGTTATATTACATATTTTCATCATCAGATCAGTTTAGATTAATACATATAGGTATATAAGATTGATCAAACGATTAAAAATGTTTAATTGTTTATTTACATTTTTTATTTCTTCTATTTAATACTATTATTGTGATTAGACACATTTATTTTCCATTTCTAAAAGTCTATGATTTTACTTAGGTGTTATACTGAATGTTACACAAAGGCTTATCTCTTCAAATTAAACATTTTTATTGTAATAAAGCATTTCTAAGTACCTAATCTAGTCTATAGTCTAGGCTGTTTGCTTTGAAATTATCACTACGCAGTTCTATTAGTAAGCACTTTATTTTGTATTTTTTTTCATATTTTATTTTCAAAGCTTTTGCTGCCAAAATCATTTATGTATCACAGCCAGGCCTGGAGACCTACACCTATAATTCCACCATTCTGGGAAACTCAGCCTGGGCAGAAGAAGTTTAAGTGTGCTCTGTGGACAAGCTAATCACAGATGCTCTGAGTTCAATTCTCAGCAATGCAATAAAAACTAACTCAAACTACAGTGATCATTAAAATTAAATAGAATAAAATACAAAATGATCCCTTTTACTATACAATGTTAACATTATAAAATTACTTACTATGTAAATATAAAGCATTTAAAATTAAAAAATAGCTGGGCGTGGTGGTGCATGCCTATAATCCAAGCACTCCGGAGGCTGAGGCAGGAGGATCAATGTGAGTTCGAGACCAGTCTGGGCTACAAAAGTGAGCTCAAGGCCAGCCTGAACTGCATAGCGAGACCCTGTCTCAAAAAGCCAAGAAATAAATAAATAAATAAATAAATAAATAAACAAAATTTTAAAAAAATGTGCTAGAAAATTTAGAGAATTATAGAGCAGTATGTACTTCAAGCTATTGAATGGAACACATCTAAAATCATCATTTCTATCCAAATGCTTTTTCACTGGGTTACATGTAATATCAGCACTTAACACTGGTATGTATCACTCCTATAGTTTCATTCTAATTTTATTTTGATTATAGAGAAAAAGCTTGCTGTCATAAGTACTAAACAACCATGACACAATTCTTCTAGTCACATAACTTCACAGAATTTCCATAATGGGAACTTGCTGCAGTCGGGAATATTTAACAGCAATCATTTTTCATTAATTCTTGTACTCCTTAAATAAAAAGACATCTGATAGTTTGCAAAATCAGTATTGATGAAAGCTCTGCAGGAAATCTATACCAAATTAATTGCCTCAGAAATCATCAATGTGTGTGTGTGTGTATCAATGTCTATGATCTGTAGTGCAGACATGAGATGAATGATTATGCTCCGTGTTTCTACTGAGATATAAAGGCAGTTATTCTAATTATTGGTATATGTTTCACAGCCTATTTTCATTTGTCCATATTTGCCCAGAATTCTACCAGTTTTGATTCTCAAAAGTCATCTTCTTACAAACTGTATGATCCATAAGATGGCGCTGAATCAACAACTCCCATCTTTCTCTTTTACCCAAATAAGCACATCTTAGTTACTTACCGAAGTATGCGCGATTTGGTTATATAAGGTATCAGAGTTGGTCCCCACTGGCAACAGCTAACCTGAGGTTCAGAGAGCACAGACGTGGAACTTACTCAGAAACAATAATAAAATGTACCAAGGCCAATCACTTTACACATTTATGAGGAAATCTTTATGGAGAGGAGAGGTCTCATTCTTCCCTTGCCTATACCCAACTCTGTCCCTTTCAGTATGTGAGACCTGCAGAACTTGTGTCAGGATGAAAAGGTTCCAGTCTATTTCCAAGATGGTTTTAAAATTACCTTTTTAAGTATATTGCGTTCACCCCCTGATACATATAGGGTATCGGGTAGGTTACAGGGACCTCTGTGGATATGAAACTCTGCAGCAGCTTGATGGTGTCTTGGATGAAATGGCGCTATATTTGCATATTACCAACACACATCCTCCAATATATTGAAATCACTCCTAAATTACTTACAACACTTAATTTAGTGCGAAGGCCATGCACATGTGTGCTGTATTATCAAATCTGGGGAACAATGGAAGAAAAGTGCCTCTACATGCTCAGAAGAAGGCCTGCCCCCACATGGCCTGGGCCTGTCTATAAAGTGCATGTCCACAACATTATCTTAATGATATTTCCATCTGCAGTTGATCATATCTGCAGAAAGAAAGGTACAGATGCATGTATTTGAGTTAAAAATTTCATAACAAAAGCATTAAATTTAATATTGACTTGATTTCAGATTTAGTAGCAACATCTTTCAGTTACTCTTCCTTCATTGCTGGGACAGGTACTGGACACGCAAATGAAAGAAGGAAAGGTTTGTGTAGTTCACAGTCAGTGGAGGTTTCAGTCCACACTCAGCTGGCTCCAAGGTAAAGTGGAACTTGGCAGAGGGCAGCAGCTCATGGCATCCACAAGGAGCAGAGAGCAAGGGGAGTGGCAGCAGCTCGGGCAGCCAGCCAGCGTCTCTCCCCCTCTCCCCTCCATACATTATGGCACGGAGTATCTGCCCAAGAGCACTCATCCCCATACTTCCACCAGTGAGTCAAGAATCAATCACAATCTCCAAAGGCCACCCCACAACTGCAGGAGGCTTCGTGGTACAACTAGACACAAACCATGACAATCTTTTAAATTTTTTTTTATTTTTTTGTCTTTTTGAGACAGGGTCTCGCTATAGAGTTGAGGCTGGCCTTGAGCTCACTTTTGTAGCCCAGGCTGGTCTCGAACGTGCACCAATCCGCCTGTCTCAGCCTCCCGAGTGCTGGGATTAAAGGCGTGCGCCACCACGCCCGGCTAAACCATGACAATCTTTAACTAAAACCTATACAGCTTCAATATAGCCCTATACTCTTTTAAATGACTGCAACTATATTTTTTAAATATTTAGGCAAAATCCAAATATTTAAGTGAAAGACTTGAAAAGCTTCATGTTTATTAGTGGCTATTAATATTATCATTTCTGTAATGTGAGATACTTCAAGTAATTAAAAACAAATGACAGAGCTAACAAAAAAACTAACATGAAATGAATAAGAAAATGTTGTTTTAAAACAAAAAAGCTTTTTATAATTTAAGAATTTTTCTATTATGTGTGTAAATTTGTTCTGTTCAATATTCACACACATGCATACCACATGAACAGTGTCCCTTAAGTATAATGTACAAATTTTCCAGTTGCTAGAGGAAATAATACAATTTGTGAGATTAGGGTGAAATGAGTCTTTCCTTTTACATGTGTTTGCACACCTTTAATATTTTACCATAAGAACATTTTGCGTGCATTATATGTGTAATTTTAAAAGTAGAAAAATGTCATTAGTAGCATTTCTTCCAAAATTATTCATTACATGTTCATTTTGGTGACATTTTCATAGATATAGAAGAGCATGGGATAAATACACAGTAAACACCGTATTGTTTTGCAAATATTCACCAAAAACTTGTTGCCTAGTCTTCAGGAGGGGCTTTTAGATTCTTCAAGAAGCAGAGCTGCCCTAGGAAATTGTGCTTCCTTAGAAAATGCACTAGGCAGTGGGACCTGTTTGAAATTTTACCCTATGTACTAGTGACTAAATGCCGCTTTAATCATAACTCAGCACTTCTGGGAGATGGAAAACCACTGAGAAGACATCTCAAATTTAAGATTTTCTTACTGTGAGTTCCTCAAGAATTTTTGCCTAAAACTGCAATCAGGTTTCATGTAACAATTTTAACAAATTACTTAATGTATCTACAGATTGTTTGAAATAACTATATTTAGTATTTATAAATCAAAAGAAAAGTAACAAATGAAGACCTACTTTAGTGGCTATAGAAACTGTAGAATCACACAAGTTCCCTGCTTAAACTTAATTTTTTAGTAGGCGACACACACAGTTTTTCAAAGCAAGTTATATCTCTTGAGTCTCCATGAATTCTAACGTTATACCATTTCTCTTGAAAAATTATTAAAATATGATATTTTTAGAGTTATTGACACCAAAAAGTGGTCTTTAAAATAACTTTAATTTTCCTTTTTTAAAAAATGTTTTTAGTTTTTTTTTTTTTTTTTTTTTTAACTTATGTTATGGCCATCTCAGTCTGCCCTGTGGGTGGGGCTGGTGCAGCATGTGGTGCCGGGAATCCAACTGTGTTCACTGCGGTTGCCTAAACTGGCCTAAGCCGGGACTTTAGACTACTGAGCTATCTCACTGGCCCAATAACTTTAATTTTCAAATTACAAGTTAGCACACAATGAGCAGCTTAAAGCCACCCAAACTTACTACATCAATGTGGTAGGGGCTGAGGAGTTCAGCTGCTGCCTGGGCGAACGCTCTGCTTTGGAGACCATAAGCAGTCAGCAAGGTCACAGATAGTCTGGTCATGTTTCGATCTAGCAGCTGAGCAGAGAATTAATCTACTTTCTAGGTTGTATACTTTATTGACTAAATTAAATCATTTGATTTAATTTAATTTGCCCCCACCCCAGGGCCAGGCATGGTGGTCCATGCCTGAAATCCCAGAGATGCTGAGGCAGGAGGAATATCATTGGAAGTTCAAGACTAGCCTGAGCTACAAAGTGAGTTCCAGGTCAGCCTGAAATGCACAGCTAGTATGTCTCAAAATTAAAGAATGAGGTCCAGCCAAATAGCTCAGCAGACTAAGGTGCCCACTTAAGCAGAGCACAGCAGCCAGGGTTCGATTGCTGCCTTGCAGTACCGGCCCCGCTCCCAGGGTGCATTGAGGCGGCAAATGAGACTGGGTATGGTGGCACGTGACTGTAATCTCAGCGATTTGGAGGCTGAAAGCAGGAGAATCGCTATGAGTCCATTCTACGTAGTAAGACCCTGTCGATTCTGTACTAAACACATGGAAAATAAATGAATAAGGTAAGCAAGCAAGCAAGAAAGAGAATATGGGCGCGAGGGTGATGGTTTCAAGTGGACTGTGAAGCAATCTACTCTGCTGGTGGAGGCGATCCAAAGCTCCTCTAGGACAGAAACCATTTCTAAACTCATCCGTTATTCCTTAGCACGCAGTTTTCGTAACCCATCTTCTGACGTCGTTGAGGCTGCAAGGGAGCTCTGAGGGCTGTCACCTCAGGAGCAACGCCCTTTCCCTTTGACACATCATTTTGGATAGAAACAGGTCTCATAGCTGGGTCTTATTCAAGGGCAAGGAAAGGAGGCACCCCAGGGCTTCGTAACTATGAGCTGGTCGCCTTGGAGACTGCCAAGCCGTCTTTACTATGGGCCCAAATGATTATGGATCGCTGTTTTCTTTTTTCCAAGATAAACACAGCCATCCTTTTCCAGCATCCACTCAGAGTCCCAGATCTCCACTTACATGCCATATCTCGATGTGGTCCTGTGTGGAATGTTTGCCCCTGGCCCTTATTTGATGGCAGCGGTGTTCTGAATCTGAGCCTATTTTTCTCACTTCTAGTTGGGTTCTTGCTGGGAGACTTGCTCTGGGGATATTTTTTTGTTTGTTTGCTAACTGCTTGAAGAGAGCAGAGGCCAGGCTATAAGCCGAGATATAAGGGCTGCGTCCGAAAATCAGTGACCAAAACTAGGGCCCAGTGTAGTACACCCCCCTGCCCCATGGTGCCAAGAATTCTTCCACCAACTGAGATTCTGCCAACAAGGTTCTTCTTCAGTGGATGCGCTGACTCAGGCAGCAGACTGCACATGCTTTGACTGGAGCCCTGTGAGGCCATAAGAGAGGGCACAGCCTGATCTCCTGACCCATAGGCACACACACACACACACACACACACACACACACACACGCGCGCGCGCGCGTGCGCGCGCGCACACACACGCACACACACACACAGAGTAAAATACTTATTTTGAAATGCCATGTTTGTGTTATACAGGAATAATTAGAAGAGTATTGTACATATTATTTTCATCCTCCCAACAGCCTTATTAGGTGGGCACTGTAGCCATTTCTGCTTTATAATTTCAGTAACAAAGGTAGAGAGTATCCTCAGTCACATTGCAAAAACCTCCCAGGCAGTTACGACCGTGAAATTTTGGGGTGGGAGAAAAGTGCTGTCTTCTGCCCACACGGTTGATGCCCTTTATCAACAGCACACAGGTTAACAATAAGTATTCATTTATGAAGCCTCCTGAAAACAAGAGGCTTAGGAGGTTAACAGCCTCAAAAGAGAGAAATTGGTATATTTCGAGGCACAGTTGTGAAGAAGAGCAATGAACACAACAAGGTCTAAGAATTTTTGCTTTGCACAGAGATACACTGTCCTAAAACAGCCATGTCTTACTTTGTCTTCAGAATTTGCATTATCCTCTATCACACTGCACAGATTCTTTCCAGTATCATGAAAATCATTAAGCACTTTCTGCAAATTAATGTCAGTCACTCACCGCTGCAGTTCAGTGAGGTTTAAACCTGTTCCTTCCTCGTTTTCTCAGCAGCGAAGAAGGGTCATTGCAGAATATTAATTAGAAGTTAGCTCTATTTTTCCATCAGGTCCTTCTCTATTAGGCAGTGATGATTATTCACATATAGATTATTCAGATCACCTTGCTCCTTTCTTTACCCTCCGGCTACCTGCCACTTTGTCATTTGTCTTCTCCCTTGGACACTTTCCAAGCTCCTGGAGAGGAGAGGAGACTCCAGCTGAGCTCCAGAGCAGCTCTTGTCAGGGCAGCTGTGAGGCACGGGTGAGCCGCTATTGTCTGACATCTTTATCATCTGTGAATTTCAATTATCCATAGCATCAGCAGTATAGAGCCAAATAACAGAGAACTCAATTTTGAATACATACGGACCCATTGATTCTCAAATAACTAAAACTGAGCTAATGCATTCATGAGCATGTAAAATTTCAAAACAGAAGCAAACATATAAATCAAAGAGTATACTTACTTTCTCTTGCTTTATCTCGATTCCTGTGGGATATACAGACCCACACGCATATATAGTGATATTCTGATGGTGAAATAGACTTCTGATGTTTTCTCCTCCCCTCCCCATAGCTATTTAGAATTTTGGCTCAATCTTGAAATCGTTGCATAGTTGGAATGACATCCACAGAAGTGTCATGCTCAACCAGAAGCAAATATAATTGGAATTAAAATGCCATTTTTATTGTTATTATGTAATTTCTACAGGAATTAATTGAAAATTTTACACATCAAAATTATACCTTTGTACTGATATGTAAGAATAACCAATGTGCTCAATTAAAAGCTTTGCTCTGATTCATTAAGAGTGTCTCCTTTGTGGAAATTTATAATAAACCAAAAGCATATAAGGGAATTAAGCAGTGAATTCATAGTCACACAGGATTTTTTGGGGGTCCAATTTTAGAATATAAGGCAAAAGTTTTGCTTTCTATAAGAACAAAGAATGTTTACATCTCTCTTCAAGAGATGAATTTCTAGTAGACAAAGTGAATTGCAATTTTATTCTGTTCTGTGCAAGTAATATATTTCTTTTGTTGTCCTTAGTTTTATTTTTTTAAAGAGAGTACAAATTAGAATTAAAACAAAGTATATTACACGTGGTATAGAATTTGTTGTAATACACAGTGTTTTCTTCTAGGACAGTTATTTATATTTCCTGATATATGCATATAAAATTAAAAGAAGAAAGAAAAACTGAAGGAAGTTAAGATGACAATTAATAGATTAACTGAAAAAGGAGACCAAACGGATTAAGTATTATGTGACCTTTCATAGACCCACAGTATAACAACACAATTTGTCACAGCTAAAGCCTGGAAACCACCCAGATGACCAATCACTGAAGACTGAGTAAAGATGATGTAGTATTCATATAAGATGCAAGTAGAGAACATAATATTAAATGAGATAAATCAGACCTGCATGTGCAAACATCATATTGTCTCCTTGGTATGAGAACCTGAAAGTGAAAAAGGGAATCTGAAGAGTACAAAGGATACTGGGAAAAAGGAAGGGGCGTCTTCAAAATAATACATTGCATAAGTACTAAAGATTATTTCCAGATAGATTCTCTACGAAGGAACTCAGTGAAAGAGAGGAAAAGTGTATACAAGACAGGGATGGTGAGAGAGCTCGGCTGACCAAACGCCTCTTTGCAGGCCCAGGGACCCAGGCTCATTCCAGTCCTGCCTCAGGGCATGGCCACTGAGTCCTGGCACGGTGACACACACCTGTAATCCCAGCACTGGGGAGGCTGAGAAAAGAGGATCAGTAGGAGTCTGAACTGTGTAGTAAGACCCTGCACCAAATACATAAATGAAAAAAAAGTATACAAGACAGACTAATACTAATTTTAAAAAATCTCAATATAGTATGAGTTCTTTTTTTTTTTTTTTTTATCTTTTGGCTTTTCACTTTTGTGCTTTCCATTTTCAAAGAAAAAAGAAAGAAAGAAAATGCAGCAGACCCTATGTTAATTATTAAACCTAAGCATTTCTTTAAGGGGACACTATGGTGATCAAGATGAACTAATAATCAGTTCTAATAATAATAACCTGAATAACAACTAATTTCTTATAGGTGCTGAGAATATTGAGGTAATGAACTAATGGTTTAATACTTTACAAATATTACTTTATTTTTATTTTTTAATCATGTATGTATGTATGTATGTATGTATGTATATATGTATTTGGTACAGGGTCTTGTTACATAGCTCGGACTATTAGTGAGCTTCCTGTCTTAGCCTCCCCAGTGCTGGGAGTATAGGCGTGTAGCACCATACCTGGTTTCAGGTACAGCACAATCCATCCAGGGTTCCAGGACCAGTGTGGTATGTGGTACTAGGGTTCGAACTTGGGACCTTGTGCTTGTCAGGCAGGTGCTTAACCTGCCAAGCTATCTCTTCACCCCCAAATATTACTTCATGCTTACATTCAAGTAACTCTGCCCTAACACTTCTGTTTTCAGATAAGGAAACTGAGGCTAAACATAATCTTCCTAAATTGTGAAAATTTTTTTGTCTCATGGGACAAAAAAATAGTTCCTCTGAATATTTAATGGAAAATCTATTTATGTGTTCCTTGCTTCATGAGATATCAGTACTGGATTTAAAAAAAAAAGTAGAAATCTATTGGCACGTTTTATTAGCAAATGAAAAGGCTCAGAGTATCTTTGATTGGTAAATATTTATTGATTTGTGAAGATAATTTGAATTAAGTTGGTAATAAAGACTTCCCTTACAGGGAAAGCAAAAACTTAAAAAGGTGACTTAGGAAGACATTTTTTAAAGCTAAGTTTATGTAAGCTCATGATGGTGAAATTCATAGAAAATAGGAGAATCATCAGTTTGTAGTGCTTGAGTGGAATTTTCCCTGTGTATGAAACTATAATATGGATAAAATTATAACTTCTTGAAACAGTTTTTGTATAAGAAATGAAACTGCCAGTCTTTGAGACAGCTCAGTCCTCAGGGGTATAACACCTGCCTCAAAAAAGCAAGAACTCAAGCTTGATTCCAGGTACCAAGAAAGAAAGAAAGAAAGAAAGAAAGAAAGAAAGAAAGAAAGAAAGAACAGAAAAGAAAGCTGCTATTAATCAGTTTGAAATAAAAATCCTTCACTGTCTCAAACCAATAAAACCTTAAAATTGATCCTCACTCTTCAGAATACATCCACCAAACCCACTAAGTTTAGCCTACATAATCTGGAAACAGCCCATAGATCCCTTTCTGTTATCATCCAAAACACAGACAGTGTCTTTGGCCGGCTCTGTGGGCTACAGCAATTGAACTTCTGTCCACACTAGTGCCTGTCACATTGTCCATGTTCGACTCAGCCTGTGTCTGTTGCTCACCTATAGTGCGGTACCTACATAAGTGAATTCACAAACGTGAAATATCTCCTGTTTCTCTGAGTGCTGATATAATCTAAAAGTTGTGCGCACACGCCGGTACACCCAGAGCCCCACACACATGAAACATTCATGCTTCATCCTCAAGGAAATTCTTGATGAACTTATGAATTGCTATTACTCCATAAATAACAGCACATGGTCACAAATTATTAAATCTGCCAGCTGGCAAACTATCGAATAAGGAATGTACAGAAATTGTTATGCGACAAAAATCATTAAAATGCATCTTGGTGTTTCAGAATAATGCGCCATTTTTTTTCTTTATGTAAAGCAGCTAACGTTCAGGCCAAGTGCAGCCCGGGACAGAGGGGAGAGTGTGCTTTGATGTTCTGCATGCCTGGGAGCACCTGCCGCTGTGAAGCTCAGTAATGAAGCAGTTGGCCCTCATTTGGCGCTTCGCTCTTGAGAGGGTTTTCTTACAAAAGAGCAGCTATTTGATGAGTTCCACAGGCGATCACTCCGAACGTCCGCACTTTGGCAGCCGCGTGCGCTTGAAGCTGCTGTTCCTCTTTTTGCGTGGCACGGGGCCATCCTCACAGATGGCCCAGGTGTTGGCAGGACAGAGAGGAAATGTCATTACCTTCGAGGGTTAAGTCATAGAAGTCTTTGCTTGGGGGTCAAGTTGCAGGTTTTAGAGCAACTTACTACTTAGGAGGAAAAATAGCAGGCATCATTCAGGATGGCATATTGGTGAAAACATGCAAAGGGCAGAATTTTGGAAAGATGTTTATAGCACATATGTGTGAGTCTTCGTAATTCAGAGCAAGATACAGGATGGAACTGTCCCAGGATCGGTGTTCTAGCTAAATGGGAAAACGAGCTTAAGTCTAATCTGATATTTACCCCCTGTGTGCTAGTTTGAAAGAGGAATTAGAATCTACTGTACATCCTACTTGGGTTAAATGAAGTCTAAGAAATGCACTCAATGGATGAGTTGCTAACCACTGAGTGAATCAAGGCTACATTCTATCTGCAGGCAGATAGAACCCAGCTAGTTTTCCCAAAGAAGACAGTAAGGGTTACTGGAACAGTTCGGAGCTGCTCCGAGGGAACATCACCTGAAGTCATTTCTCATTACGACGGGACACTGCCCCAGCCGTGTCACCGTTAAGGGCAGAAGGTGTTACTGCGGGCGCCTCTGAAATGAGCACGGGAAATAGAAGTGAGCAATTTGGCCCGAAAGTTGGCTGGCTGTCTCTGCATGCTGCGCGTTAGTGAGATGCTGCCAGCGCCTCTGACCGAAAACATGAGAGCACATTAAACAGCCTTAGGAACTCGCCGGGGGACCAGTTGTTCTACTTGCTTAAATGCAAATGCCTGATTAATTGTAGAAATAACCTAAATTGTTCTTTTGTGATCTATGTATGGGCCCCTCAGAGAAAACCTGCTGGAAGGAAAGAGGTGAAAGAGGAATAGCGATTCCGTGATTAGCTCGCAGCTCACAGTTGTGAGGACAGTACGATTTTGCGATTCTCCTCATTAATATTACATTAGTAAGCTAATGAAACATTTGGGGGAATACGTTATGAGTAATAAAGGCATTAATTTTATTTTTCTGAACACTCAATTATGTTAATTGACATCTGTTATTGTTTACTATGCATATTTGTCTGTGGAAACTTAGAAAAAATATAAAGCTTGCTAATGGTTTGTAGATACTACCAATACAATACTTTTTGAGACTTTTTTCCAATTTTAACAAAATCATTTCCATTTCAATGGGAAGTCCCAGATGTGTCTTATGTAACTGAAACTTTAAAAGGGTCCGGGTTCACCTAGTAATTCAGCTAGAGTCAATGATTGCTGCACACAGATCTTTTTTTTTTTTTTTTTTTTTTTAAAGAATTTATTTTATTTTTTATTTATTATTTTTATTCTTGTTTCAGAACCTTTGTTTATTCACTCATTTTTTTCGGCCGGCTCAGCCGCCCCGAGGGCAGGGCTGGTGCAGCATGTGGTGCTGGGGATTGAACTGCGGTCCCTGAAGCCGCCCAAGCTTCTCCAAGCAGGCGCTTTAAACCACTGAGCCATCCCACCAGGCCCCTTCACACAGATCTTTACTTTTGGTAGAAAACACAACTCTGCCCATCTAGGTATGTCGTGGGCATTGCACAGCACAGGCTGGTGAGGTGTCTGCAAAGCGCGGATTAATTAGTGCTAGAAGTAAAGCCCTAGCCATCTGAATTGACAGCCAGTTTGGGTTTTACGATCAGTGATCAGCTAGCTGTTATGTTTGTCCATATTACAGTTTGAAATGCCATTCAGTTACAGGAATATAATGATGAAGCTTAAGGTTCTGTTACCCCTTCTCCTATAAAGGATCATTAACCACAGCTCTCTTCCTGCCACCATATTTCTGGCAGTGTTAAATCTACTTTATATGCTCTCAGGAAGTAAAAAAGACATATACTTGTGTAAATTTGCTAAGCCAGCTGAGTTTAAATTATGTATTATTTTAAGTTAACATATATCTTGAGAAGATAGATTTATCTCTACTGATGGAGCAATTTTTTTAAGTTTTTTAGGCAATTAATAATTTGAGTAGCCGGGCATGGTGGCGCACACCTGTAGTCCCAGCACTTGGGAGGCTGAGGCAGGAGGATTGGTGTGAGTTCGAGACCAGCCTGGGCTACAAAAGTGAGCTCAAGGCCAGTCTCAACTGCATAGCGAGACCCTGTCTCAAAAAAAAAAAAAAAAGATTTAAAAAAGACAAAATAATAATAATAATTTGAAAAAAAATCTTGAAATGTGTGGTTTTCGTTGCCTTTCTGTTGCCCATACACTGGCAAGGATTTCGGTAATATATCTCAAATTCAAAGATGCATTTTAAAATCTGTTCTCTTCTGCTACTCTTATGAGAGAATTTCTATTTTAACGCTGCCAAGTATAAGGGGCAAATTATAAATAACCACAAGCCCTGTGAGCAAAACTGCATAATAAAATTTGTTTTATCTAACTCAAACATTCATTTTGCTATATAGTGTTTTTTTTTTTTCAGTTAAATGTAGGACACGTTATTCACATTAATGTTCTCCAAGGGATTTAGAATACTTTTATATCAACAACTAAGCTTTTATTTTATTTTCTGTCTCTTTGTTTCTCCTGGGAGGGGTAGGGATTAGTACCCCTTACAGGTAGGACTAGAGAGTTCCAATTTTCTCATCCGGGGCTTGTCTACCCTGTCTCTATTACCGGTCTTTGGCTGTGGATATGTGCTCCCATTCTACTTGAAGCTTAAGATCCATGGTTGCTCTGTGCTTTATTGAAATAATCTCTCTTTCTCTGCCTCATTTATTTCTCCCGCCCAAATTTTCCTTCATTCTTACCATCTCTATCTCTGTAACCAGTCTATTTCCATTATATCTCTATCTCTAGTCTAACTCTATGTTTCTCCACATATCTTTCTCTCCCTATGGTCTCTATTTCTACTTTAGATCGTATGTCTAAATCCTTTGTGCTTTCTCTGAGTCTCCTGTTCCCATGTGGCTCAGAGGTTAGAAGGCAATGTTCCTTCTCCTTGGCCAAGGACAGTGTTTTATGTAAAGATGTCATTGATTCCTCAATTTTAAAAATAAAAAATAAGTATCTTCAAATTTGTTACTTTTAAAACCATTCATAAGAACTAGCTTATTACATATTTTATGAGTAATAATATCTGGATTGCGTAGACTTCATATTTGTTTTGTGCTTAATGTCTCTTAGATTACAGAAATTCTAATAAAGTCAGCAAACTCAGTAACAATTTTGTTGCTATTGACTTTTTGAAAAATATATTAAAGGGAGGGATGTCTTTTTGACTCAAAAGGAACTATTTCCCAAAAGGAAGAACTCAAATAAGCTCTATTTTCAGGCACTTAGAAAGTTAGTTTGGAACATCCTTCCAATAAAATCCACATGATAGTTGCCTATTGACAGATGAATGACTAGAGAAAATAATGTACATAGAACAATGCAGCATTGTTCATTGTAAACACGAATGGGCTCATCTCCCTTGCAAGAGAATGGGTGGAAATAGAGACCCTCGTGCTAAGTGAAATAAAACAGACAGAAATTCAGATGCTGCATGTTTTTCTTCACATGAGAACTCAGGAGAGGAGCATGACATGGATATAAAAGGGAAGCTATTAAAGAGGAGGAAAGGGAAGGCCAATGAAGAGGGGAAGTAGAAGAGGGGAATGGGGGAGGGTTAAGGTGCATGTAGGTGTCGATGAGTGGAAATGAAATCCACTAGTCTGCAGCTCATCTCTGTCTATTCAAATGAGTGAGTGGATGGATGGGTGGATGGATGGGTGGATGAGTGGATGGATGAGTGGATGGATGGGTGGATGGATGGGTGGATGGATGAGTGGATGGATGGGTGGATGGATGGATGGATGGATGAGTGGATGGATGACTGGATGGATGGATGGATGGATGGATGGATGAGTGGATGGATGGATGGATGGATGCCTGGATGGATGAGTGGATGGATGAGTGGATGGATGAGTGGATGGATGAGTGGATGGATGG
>PVJA010001021.1:0-72192 GCA_004027025.1 Myocastor coypus
CGGCCCGCCGGTCTCCGCCTGGCCCCCCCCCCCCTCTGTGAGACAGGATCAGAGAGGACAGGAGGCCAGAAAAAACTCAGAGTCCTACATTTTAGTTTCTCCTCTGGTCCTGGCCCCCTTCCCTCCCTCCTTCTCCAGTGTGCCTGCACGTGTGTGTGTGCAGGTGTGCGTGTGTGTGTGCGTGCGTGCGTGTGTGTGTGTGTGTGTGTGTGTGTGCGTGCAGATGCCTCTTTAGCCTGAAGTTCGACAGCTGCTGTCGGGGAGGCCATGGTGTGTTGACTTAGTAAAGTGTGCACGCACTTGAGTGTGTGTTGAGGAGGCGTCCAGAGTGCTTTCCTGACCCCAAGATAGCTTTGAAGCCGGCATTCCAGTAAGATAAAGTCAAGGGTTTGTGCAGTGTTGTTTCCTGAGCAACTATTACGTGCCAGGTAGTGTGTTCCGCAGATGTGGCAGGGAGCATGAAGCTCCCTCCTTGGCCTCAAGTTGCTCAGGGTGCCCTCAGGGTGGGAGGAGGAAGGAAGAATCCAGCGACCAGCTGTGCAGGTGCGGGGAGGGGAGCACAGGCGCTCTGCAATGTGCAAAGTGAAAACGCGCGGGGCTGGACAGGGACAGTCCTCAGCCACGTGGCCTGGGACCTGTGAGTGGCCTAGGAGGCGGGCGCAGATCCAGGCGGAGGATAGGGACGGACTGAGAGGGGAAGAGGCTTGCAGCGGGCAGGGGCCACCGTCACCTTCTCAGCCAGGCCCAGGAGGAGGCAGGAGTCACTCGGGGTTTGGGTGTTGTGGCCGAAGCACCTTCCAGGGTGGCCTAGTCAGTCACGGCTGTAGGGGCACAGAGGGGACACAGGCCTAATCCTCCTCAGGCCCCGGGGCTCCTCACACACAGACTTTCCCAGGCTTCCTCTGCTGGTGACTGTCCCTGGAGTGCCTTGACCGCCTGGTTCCCTGCTGCCTCTCCAGTCTCCAAGCCAACAGTGGCTGGGCTCATGGCTCCGTGGGACTCGGCCTGGCCGCAGCTCATCCAGGCCCTGCCCTCTGTGGCCCGCCTCTGTCTCCACCCTGCAGGGCAGATCGTGGAGAGCACGCGTGGGCCCGGGGGCCTGGGCTTGGTTCTGCGGGAGGTGCTGGCCCTTTAAAGAAGGGCGTGAGGTGTGTGTGTGGTGGGGCTGCTCCCTGATGTGCCCCACCCTTCAGGCTGGAGTTTTGGAGCAGAAAATTCATTCAAGTCACTTTTTAATTAAAGAATTAAAGGCGTAAAGCTCTCCTGCCTGCCCTCCCCCGCCCCCCAGGAGTCTGGGGTCCTGGCCTTGATGTGCAGCTCAGCTCTGGCTCGGCTTGGATGTGTATGGGGGTACAGAGGTCCCTTGCTTCTGAACACAGTGGCCCCTTGGGCCTGGCCCTGTCCTAGTGAGGGTGAATGGAGTGGAGGGGTTGTGCTGCTTCTGCTGTTGGAGCTCAGAGATCGCTGCCCCCCCCAAGGAGTAGGGTGTGGCCTGGGCATAAATCTCCGTGATGGATGGAACGGGTGCATGGCTGGAGAGGGGAAGCAGAGGCTGGTGGACCTGGGTGGAGGGGGCAGGGACCAGAGGGCCGGGGAGGGGGCTATTGCCTGGTCACACATGCGCACACACACGCACATGCACACGCACACGCACACAGGCGCACACACACACACCCTGCCTGTCTCCCTCCTCCTGAGCCCAGTGCTCCCACTCAGCCCTCAGACCTTTGTCTCCAGGGCACGGCAGGTGGCACAGACCTGGCTTGAAGCGGGGGTCCTCTGTGGGCACTGGCTAAGGGCTTCCATGTGGGCTCTGAAAGTGGCTGGGCCTGGCTGGGGGTGCACGTGGGCTGGGAAAGGGGGCACCCTCTGCCCCCCCCCACTGCCCCATAAGGAAGTCCGCAAGCTGCCCGAAGAGGCAGGACCCCTTGGTCCCCATCACTGGCCCCCCCCCAGCTTAGGCCCTTCCGGCAGCCCCAGGATCCACTTTCCACAGCTGTGGGAACAGATGCTGCTCAGGGTCCCTCCATCTCCTTCTTCTTTCCTGTTGCTCTCTGCCTCAGTTTCCCCTTTGTCCACAGCTCTGGGTGCCTCTGCCCCTGCCCCCTACACGCCTGAGGCTGCGGCTGAGCTCTGGCTGTGGGGAAAGCGCACCTCCTGAGCCAGGGTCCACCTCCTCCTCCTTTCTTATCTCTGCCTCTTTGTTTTCTCTGCTTTCCAGCTCACCAGTCTCTGCCCCCACACCCCAAGTCTCGAGGCGCCTGGCCTCCACCTCCCAGGCCTTCTTTGGTGGAGACACAGCCCGTGTCCCCGTGGTCCCTCCCCTGCCTGGCCTGGCTCTGGGAGAAGGAAACATTTATCTCAGGTCCCTCTCCTCCCTACCCCTTGCTGCTGCCAGGCCATCCATCAGGCAGCCCTGACTCCTGGCTCATTTGTCACCGCCCGCCATCCCCTCCCCTCTGCCTGCCAAACAATCATACCATTAGCCACGGCCCGGCAGAGGCCGCGGGAGCCCCAGCTGCGGCCGACGCTACCTCAGCTTTTCTGTCCGGGTCCCTTTCCTCCGCTTCTGCTCTCTGGCCTCTGGGTCTCCCAGGTCTGCCCTTTCCTCTCCCTGTTGCTGCCCGCCTGTGTCACCGTCTCTGCCTGACCCCTGCTGCTCCACATCCCTCCCCGGGGATCCGGGAGGCCGCTGTCTGCTGCGCGGCTGACTCCCCACCGCCTCCTTGAGTGTCTGGCTTCCCTCTGGCATCTGCGACCTCTGCGCTCCATTCCCACCTCTGCCTCCCTCCATCCCCCCTGCCAAAGCTGCCCCTCACCATCCGTGACAGGGCCCCACCCCCACAGCAAGGGTCACACAAGGAGAGGACGATGAAGGGAGTCACGGGGAGGGACCAGACAGGGGAGGGAGTTCAAGCTGTCCAGGGAGGCACCAGGGACCTGAAGGCTGTCCTCTCCTCTGCCGTATCTTTGCAGTCTCAAAAGTCTTCCCTAGAATGGTGTGTGGTGGCAAATGATTTTAATTTCAGCATTCTGGGAGGCTGAGGCAGGAAGATCCAATTTTAAGCCCAGCCTGGGCAACACCGTGGTTTAACAATTCTAACAGTAAGAATAAAAAGAACTGGAGGTATAGCTCAGTCCTAAGGCCCTGGGTTGAATGCTAAGTACCAGGAAGGAAATAAACATCCTTCAGTGGCAGGGGCGGGACCCAGAGGTGGGGAATGGATTCGGTAGGAGTGGGTAGGCTGCTCCACACACCTCCCTGCCTGAGGCTGGAGGCAGAACGCACCCTTGGCAGCCTCTGTCGCCGCTGTCCCCTGCTGTCCCGAGCACCCCTGGCAGGAGCCGTGGCCACTCCTGGCCTCCATCTCAGCATGTCCCCAAAACCCATGGCAGGCTGGAGACCCTGCTTCCTGTTCCCTGTCACCCTTCCCGGATGTCCAAGGATCTCCTGCCTCACACTCTGGCTTCTCCAGATCTCAGTGAGGCGTGGCAGACAGGCCGTGGCCAGCTGCCCTCCTGTGATGGTGGACCACAGGGCCCAGCTCCTTGGTCAAAATCAGGCTCAGTCATGCCGTGGGAGGGTGTTTATTGATTTTTCCATGGGCATATTTCTTTTTAGGGGGGTATGGGGGATTGAATTTAGGACCTTGTGCTTGCCAGGCAGGTGTCTGGGTCATTGAGCTGCATTCGTGGGAGTATTTTTTACGGATTTAGTGCAGGGTCTACAGGGTCTCATCGCACAGACTGGACTTGTAGCAATCCTCCAGTTTTCAGGCTCCCAAGTGCTGGGATGATAGCCTCGCACTCTGCCACCACGCCTGGCCTCTGCCACCCAGTCTCAGTCACTGGGGGCAGGGCCTGCACAGCCCATGAGGGATCTCAGACCCCTGAGGCTGCCTAAGCAGGCGCTTTAGTCTGCTGAGCTCTCTGGCTGGCCCTGTGGGAACATTTTTTTTTAAAAACGAGATTCATAGCCAGGCATGGTGGCTCACGCCTGTAATTCCAGCACTTGGGAGGCTGAGGCAGGAGGACCAGTGTGAGTTCAAGACCAGCCTGGGCTGCTATAAAAGTGAGCTCAAGGCCAGCCTGAACCTCATAGTGAGACCCTGTCTCAAAAAGACAAAAACAAAACAAAAAAGAGATTCATGGGAACAGTGGCCCATGACTTTAATCCTAGTGCTCAGGAGGCTGACACTGGAAGATTACCATTAATTTGAGGCCAGTTTAGGCTAACAAGACTCTGTTTCAAGAAGTAAATAAATAAATAAAGATTGTCACTGAAAATGAATTGAGAGTGGGGCGTGGTGGCACATGCCTGTGATCCCAGCACTTGGGAGGCTGAGGCAGGAGGATCAGTGTGAGTTGGAGACCAGCCTGGGCTACAAAAGTGAGCTCAAGGCCAGCCTGAGCTGCATAGTGAGACCCAGTCTCAAAAAGACAAAAAAAAAAAAAAAAAAAAAAAAAAAAAAAAAAAAAAAAAAAAAAAAAAAAAAAAGAAAAGAAAATGAATCAAGATTGAGTAAAGTAGGTTGTAGGGTGCGCCTTACCCAAGCAACTGAAGGACTTCAGACCAAAAGATGATCAAGGTCCTTGAGGGACGACTGAATCCTGCCTGGAAGGGCTTCAGGCTTCCGCTGCAGCCACCCCAGCTTGCTCTGCATCTCAGACCCCCAGCTGGAGCTGGAGCATCTGGAGGAGCCCCAGGCCTCCACGGTCACCAACTGTAGGAAACAGCCCCCCAGGCACGGGCCATGCATGCTGGGGTGCGTTGCTCATCTGTGACAGGGAGCTGGCCTTTGGTGTCCGTGGGCCTCCTCACAGAGCTGCACCGCCATATCTGTGGCTTTCAGAGTAGTGCTGGTCAGTGTGGCCTGTGTGGTGCTGCAGCCCCTGTGCTGCAGCTGAGGGAGGCGAATGAGATGGCCTTGAATTTGCTATGTAGCTCCGGGCTGCAAGTCATGGTGACCTTCCTGCCTCAGCCTCTTGAGTGCTGGGATGACCACCCAGGGCCACCATACCTGGCCAACATATTATTCCAATATACATTCAGTTTTCCTCCACAGGTGTGGGAATCAAGGCACAGAGAAGACTGTACCACTGCCCCGTGTGCCTCTGTGGCCAAGCAAGTGCCAAGGTGAGCCCTGACTAGCACTCAGCACTCTGTGGGGCTGGGCCTGGGGACCTGGTGGCCCTCATCAAGTTCTCCATACGCTCCTCAGAAGCCCACACCTGCTCTTCGCCCACCCTACAACCCTTTGGACCCTGGGGCAAACCCCTTCCCGTGCTCTGGTGCAGTCCACATTGCACACCTAAAAGTAGCCTAGGAGGGCCGGTGAGATGGCTCAGCGGTCTAAAGCACCTGCTTAGGAAACCTTAGGCAACCGCAGGGGCTGTGGTTCAATCCCTGCTGCCACATGCTGTGCCAGCCCCACCCCCAGGGCAGGCTGAGCCGGCCATAATATACACACACACATATATGGACCTTACTGTGCGCACATGCACCAACTCGGGTTCCCCACCCACTTCCTTCTCACTCAGATCAGCCTGATTCTGTCCCACTTCCTCCTCCACGTGGGGCCCCAGGTCCACTGCCCCTGCGGGGGCCCTGCCTGGCACACTCTCTTCTCTTGGCTTCTCTATTCTCATCCGTCGCCGCTTTCCCCACGATCTCCTCTCTGCTTCCTCCTCTGGCCTTCATCTCCTGTTTTCCAGGCCGCCTGCATGCTGGGTGCCTCCGGGCCCCGCCCTGTCCCACGCTCCCTGGGGAGGCCACAGCCTCTGCTCACCAGGTGAGCTGAGGCACCCGGGCCCGGTGCTGCTCCTCCTGGGCACAGAATCTCCCGCATCTCCACCTCTGCTCTCTCCTTAGTGGGACTTGCTTGCGTGCGCAGCTTCTTGTCTATTTACTAGGGATTACTGGACCCACGACCACAGTCTAGCTCTCTCTTCTTCCTCTTCGTCATCACTGTTAGTCTCACTAAAATTGCTAACATGCCCACTCTGGGCATCTTGGGATCATCCCCCCTCAGCCTCCCCGAGTTCTGGGACTACAGGCAGGCACCACTGCACCTTCTTTCAAATACACCCACTCCGTGCTGGCTGTTCTCCCTGGCGGCTTCACCCGGCCAGGTCTCCACCTCTTCTCGCCCAACTAATCCACTCCTTTTTGCTGTCTGGGTGCATGACCCAGCCTCTCCACTGCTCTAAGGCAGGCAGACAAAAGGTAGAAAATATACACCCAAAAGGATTCACTTTAATACTTCCCCATTTAAACTCTAGTAGTCTGCTCACTCTTTCTTTCACAGGGCCTTGCTATGCAGCCCAGGCTGGCCTTGAACTCTCTTTGTCAGTTTGTCAGGCAGGTGCTTGCGCTGCAGAGCTGTATCCCCAGCCCACGTGATTTTTTTTTTTTTTTTTTTTTTAGTACAGGGGATTGAACTCAGGACCTTGCATTTACCAGGCAAGTGCTTATACTACTGAGCTATCTCCCCAACCCCTCTTGAGCTCACTTTGTAGCCTGCACTGACCTGGAACTTGCAACAATCCTCCTGCCTCAGTTGGAATTACAACCCTTCTTCATAGGGTTGGGATTACAAGTATGCACTACCATGCCCGGCTGAGGTTTAGGACCCGGGTTCAAACTCACAACCTTGCGCTTGCCAGGCAGGCACTTGTGCTACAGAGCTATCTCCCCAGCCCCTGTCGCTTATTTCGCTTTTTTTTTTTTTTTTTTTTTTTTGGTCTTTTTGAGACAGGGTCTCACTATGCAGTTGAGGCTGGCCTTGAGCTCACTTTGGTAGCCCAGGCTGGTCTCGAACTCGCACTGATCCTCCTGCCTCAGCCTCCCAAGTGTTGGGATTATAGGTGTGCGCCGCCACATCCGGCTTGTCGCTTAGTTCTTAAAGCGCCCTTAGTTCTCAAATGCCGAGATCCTTAACGGCTGAGCCCTTGACCAGGCACAAGCGCGCAGCCCGCACACACCTCGTTTCAGGATTTTCAGAGTGCTACCGCTGTGCGTGAGAAACCCTTCGTCCCCTTGCTTAATTCCTGGATGCGGCGGAAGAGCAGTAGGTTGCAGGAACTTCATAGGGGCGTGGCTAACGGGAGCCCCCGGGCGATGGAGAGGCGTGGCCAGCGCAGCCAGGGCTCACCCGTGGGGGCGTGGCATCGGACCCCCCTGATTCCCGAGGGTTAGCCTCGCACGCGGGTTCCTAAAACTCTGTCGAATTTATTCCACTGTTGCCCAAATCTGGGTCACATGGATTTCATCGGCCCTCTCCTCTTGAATCCCCACTGCTCACGGGAAGACTTTTTCAGGCAGAATTTCAAAGTTTTATGGCAACTTTTACAGAAATCACAGAGAACAGACAGTGGCTGATGCCGATGTCGGGGAGAGAAGGGGCGTGGTGGGGGCCAGGTGTGGGGCGAATACACAACTGGACGATAGAATGCAAAACACCTGTGGAAAGCAGGAGGCTATGAGGGTGGCAGGGTCGCCCTGGGGTTGCGAGGAGTGGGCAGTGCTCCCCGCTCCCCACTTAGGTCGGTCCTTTAGGCAGGAAACATCAACAGTAAGAAAATGCAGACGGCCTACCGGCGGACGGTGACCTCCAAAGTTAAAAATGTTCACCCAGACCCGAGCCCGCCCCCCGACAGGCAGAGATGTGGCAGCATTTGCTGGCTTGTAGCGTTGGTCCTCGGGGACCCTCGGGCTCCTGCTCGAGGGTCCTGCCTGGATTGGCTGGCACTGAGGGCGAAATGAACCTCCGAGGCTGTCTGGGGGAGACTCCCAGGTGTCTCCCCACAGCCGGTCCACGAGGCTGAGGGAGTCCGCTGCCCTCTCCAAAGCAACGTCTGTCCCCCCCGTCCCACCACATGCACCCACCCGCGTCCCCTCCCGCACACGCTATGTACACACACACGCACACACACACAGCCCCTCCCTCCAGGCGCGGGGCTCGCAGAGGTAGTGGAGGGCAATAGGGGCGCTGGAATGTCAGAAGTTGCGGGTCCCAAACGTGCCTCCTCCAGCGAGCCTCGGGACCGAACTGCGACTTCTTCGAGTCTCGGTCCCCTCTTCTCGAGTGCAAACTTCCGGAGAACAACGTGTCCTCCGCACACACCCAGCCCGTCCTCCCCGGGCCTGGGCGGAGCTCCCTGAGGGTGGGGGAAGGGCTGAGAACTGTGCGTCCTGGAGCCTGGGGGCCCGGGAAAGGGGGCGGGGGGTCCAGAAGCCCTGGGGTGTCACCAGAACGGCGACCGGGAGAGAGAAGCTGAGTTCTGGGAATGGGCAGGGGCTGGAGGTGGACCTTTCCCCAGGGGTGAGGCCAGGGGCAGGGTTGAGTGCCTGGGCACTGGGGGGTCCCCGGGGAAGGAAGGGCGGGATCTGAGGAGAAGGCCGGGCGAGCCTGAGTCCCGTGGGCCTAGAAGCCGCGGATGTGGCAGTACGCCTCGAGGCTGGCGAAGAGGATGTAGAGGAACCAGAGGCCCAGGAAGAGCGCCGTGGTGGCAAGCTTGGGCCCGCGCGGGCCGCCCAGCTCGCCGCCGATGTGCGGCCGGCGCCGGTAGAGCAGCACTGCGATGCCCACGAAGGCGAAGACGGTGAAGAGCGTGACCGAGAAGGCCAGCGTGCCGGTGCGCACCTCGAAGGGGCGGCCCTGCACCGCCCAGTACACGGCGGCCACCGACCAGGCCACCCCCAGGCCCAGGAACACATTCACCGCGTTGGAGCCTGTCACGTTGCCGATGGAGGCGTCTGCGCATTGGTCCTGCAGCGCTGCTACCTTGCTAGCGAATGTGTCTGCAGGGACAGGGCAGCTGTCAGGACTCTGTGCGACCCACCTGCGCCCGGTATGGGACAGCTTTGCCTAGAATGCACTCCACTGCCATGTTTGTGGTTTTCAAGACAGGCTCTCTCTGTGTAGTTCAACCTGGCCTCAAACTCACTACGTAGCCCAGGCTGGCCTTGAGCTCCCAGGAACCCTCCTGCCTCAGCCTCCTGAGTGCCGGGATTACAGGCATGCACCTCTGCCAGCTAGTGCCTCTTTCAAGCAGAGCAGCGTGGCTCCATGGGTCACAGTCTCCTTCCTGGGGAGCTGTTTCACTTTCATCAATCCCTCTGTCCCCCATCTCTGAACTCTCATCTCTGTGTGACTGCGCTGCATATGGCTGGCTCCCTGCCAATGTTCTGTGAGTTTCCCTGCCTCCTTTTTATCTCTGCGTGGCTGAACTCCAGGCCTTCTTCACACAGAGCTATATCCCCTGCCCTTTTTGGTTTTTAGACAGGATCTCACTAAGTTGCACTGGAACTTAGCCATCCTCCTGCCTCAGCCTCCCATGGGGTGGGATTATACGTGTGCACCACCATGGCCTGCTCCACATCTGGCTTCTACCACTGCTGCCACTTTAGAGCTATGGGACATTCCATCCGCCTGGTTCACATATCGCACCCATGGGGCCCCTTCCTAGCCTTTTTAAAATGCACCCCAACATGCTTCTCAGAGACCTTTCCTCTAGGCTGCCCCTCCCGAGACCCCGATCCAAGAAGCAGTCTTTGGGGAGTTACCGGGTATGGAGGTGCCCAGCGCCACGAAGACAACAGCATTGACAGAGTCCTTGAGGCCCACGGTGCAGCCAAAGTGTGAGGCGAGGTCCCCAATGAGGGCGGTGAGCAGGCCGATGACCAGGATGCAGACACCGAAGCAGGCCCAGCCGTGGCAGTACTCGGTGGGGGGCACGCAGGCAAACAGCACCTTCCAGAACACCGTCAGGAAGTGCATCACGTAGTCGAAGCAGGATGGCAGCCGCTCTTCCCGGGACCCGTCTTCCTCCTCCTCCTCATCCCCTGGGGGCACAGGACCCAGCTGGGGCATAAACCCGGGCTTCCTTCCTCACCTACAGAGGCTCCATTTTATTTCACTTCCCGATAGTGAATCCCACAAATTTCATTTCCTCAAAATCCCTTGCTGCAAGGTGTGGCCGTGCCAGCAGCTACAGCTAGGTACTTGCCCAGAATCCCTTGCAGATAGTAGAGTGCATAGGCCAGGTTCAGATACTTTCCCAGAATCCCTTGAATTTGGAGGGGGCCATAGGTAGCCTGCTAAAAATATCCAGCTTCCCAGGATCTCTGGTTGCTAGAGATGACTGCATAGTTTCCTAGCTAAAACTATTCCTTTTCCCAGAAGTCTTTACCACTACTGAAACCCATATCCACATCTACAAAGAGTCACTCCTCAGATTCATTGCAGTCAACTGTGGCCACATAATTGGCTGAATGTATTCACTTTCCCAGGATCTCCTGTACAAGGGAGAAATATAAATCCAACTAAAAATTAGTCACTTTCCCATCATCCCTTGAGGCTAGCAACAGCCATGTCCTCAGAGAAATATATTTACTTTCCCAGAATCCTTTGCAGCTTGCAGTACTAAATATATGCTTTCCCAGAATGCCTTACAACACTAGCCATCTCACCCAGGCTGGCAATGAGATCTAAACAGACGGTGGTGGAGGCTACAGCTTTCATGCTGCGCCACTGTGCAGGGCCATATCTTCTGAGCTTTGTATAGGAGAGCATGTGTCCCGTTGTGGTTCAATTTGGCCAGCTTTCGCCCCTGCAGTGAGTTGTACGATGGGAAAGCACAAACGAAATGCGGAGAAGCACAGGGCGGTGTGTGGGAAGCAACACGCTGGCACGTGTCACGCCTGGGCAGATGCCGAGAGGCAGCACCTCTGGCCCTGGCCAGTCATGGGAGCAACCAGGGAGGAAGCGCCAGGGCAGCCAACAAGTCACAGACCCGATTCCCGGGTCCACGGAGGAGCTCCTCGATGTGCTTGCCTCAGGAGGCTTCTGAGCATCAGTGGGCAGAGGACAGCTGTGGCATGGAGGCCAGGAGGAGCTGATGGATTCTGGGACTCCGGTCCCGTGGTCCCTCCCTGGATGTGCAGCTTGCCCAGCTGCTTGGCTCATCAAAGGAATAAATGTCTGAACTTGTACATGCTGAAGGAAGGAAGGGGGCTGGAGTGATAGCTCAGTGGACTAAAGTGCCTGCTTAGGCAAGCTTAGGCAAGTGCAGGGACCACGGTTTGATCCCCAGCACAACATGCTGCACCAGTTCCACCCCCCAGGGTGGGCTAACCCAGCCACATAAACAAACAAACAAAAAAAAACCCCTTAAAGAACGGGCTTTGTGGATTCTGCCATTGCATTGCACATAACCAGGTGGCTGCTACCACATCAAGTAAAATGAAGTTGGAAACCAAAGTTAGGGACTCCAGAACAACCCATTAGGGACCCCTCTTGTTTTTTAGGAGCTATTCCTATTCCCCATTCCTATTCTCTAATAAATTTTCTTTTTTTTATTATTTTTTTCTTGTTTTAGAACTTCTGTTTGTTTATTTATTTTTATGGCCGGCTCAGCCTGCCCTGAGGGCAGGGCTGGCGCAGCATGTGGTGCCAGGGATAGAACCGTGGTCCCTGCAGCAGCCTGCAGGTGCTTTAGATGACTGAGCCACCCTGCCGGGCCCCTTTACTAAATTTTCTTACTTTTTTTTCTTCTTAATTTTCCTACTCTAGGGGCCAGGGAGATAGGTCTGTGGCACAAGTGCCTGCCTGGCAAGTGCAAGATCATGAGTTCAAACCCTGGTCCAGCAAAATAAATAAATAAATAAATAAATAAATAAATAAATAAATAAATAGTTTCCTACTCTCAAAAACAAATAAAAGGGGCTGGGGAAATAGTTTACTAGAATAAGCACTTGCATGGCAAGCACAAGAGCCTGAGTTCAACCCCTGGTCCTGCAAAAAAAAAAAAAAAAAAAAGTTGGGCTGGCTAGATGGCTCAGTGGTCTAAAGTGCCTGCCTAGGAAAGTTTAGGCAATCCCAGGGACCAAGGCACCACATGCTGTGCCAGCCCCACCCCCAGGGCAGGCTGAGCTGGCCATAACACAAATAAATAGATGAGGCTTTAAAAAATTTAACAAAAAAATTTAATAAAGTTAAAAAAATAAAATTAGAGAGCTGGGCATGGTGGCGCACGCCTGTAATCCCAGCACTCGGGAGGCTGAGGCAGGAGGATCAGTGCGAGTTCGAGACCAGCCTGGGCTCAAGGCCAGCCTGAACTGCATAGCGAGACCCTGTCTCAAAAAGACAAAAAAAAAAAAAAAAAAAAATTAGAGACTCCAGCTCAGCAGGCATTGCCCCAACTTTATGCTTGGAATGTGGGCTTGACACGTGGAGCTATGGCAGCCATTTTTGCAACCACAAGGGCAAAAGCTGAGCGTAGGGAGGCGAAAAAAAAAAGAAAAAAGAACAGCGGGAGCCTCAGTGTGCTCGGGCCACTTGCAGTTTTCGATTCTTTGCTGCTGACCTCATCCTTAGTGGAGCTACCGTGTGCAGGCTCAGAGTGGGCAGGCTGTGCTCGCTGGGCCTTGTTACTGCCTCATCTGAGGCCCCAGGTGCTCCTGACCACCCTCAACCCAACCTGGCCTCTGGCCCTGGCCCCACCCTGCGCCTTTCTTCTCAGCAGCCCCCCCAGGCCCTCCTCAGCCTGCACCTCAAGCTTCCAGATGTGCTGTCTGGCCCCTCCCCGTCTTTGTGTCTGACGGCTGTCCCCACTTGAAGAAGCACATAGGGCTTGCCTCTCCCGAAGCCCCTCTGGCCTCCAGTGTACGTCAGACACCCCATCTGGGCTCACCCTGGAGTCCCCCAGCCCAGCCCTGCTGTCCGTGGGCTGCTACTGTCTTGTAATGTCCCTGTCTCCCCACAGGACAGGCTCGGGGTGATCTCAGTCACCTCTATGTCCCTAGCAATGTCCTGCAACAGAGCTGGGCCCAAAGATCACTCAGAAATAACTTCCAGGGTGTTGCCACCCAGCTCTAAAAGGCCCAAGAGCTCTGCCACCTCCAGCCGCACCTGCTTCTCCACTGTGAGGCCCAGTTTCTTTGGACCCTACATGTTCAGTGCTTCCAGCTGGGGCCTCTGCCAAGGAAAGCTGCTGGGTGAGGGGCAGAGGCTATGGGCTCTGGCCTCCGTCCTTTCCTGGCCTCCCCATGGGCTTTCAGCTCAATCCCTCCTGTCCCCCAGAGACTCAGTCTCCCCAATCAGTATCACAAGGGACCATTGTTAGTCTCCAAGGGTCACCGTGCCTCTGGCCACACGGGGGCGCTGCGGGTCCATGTGAGGCAAAGCAGGGTGGGTATTTGAGGTGGGAGAGAGCCTGATTCCCTGGTGACTGTCTCCGTGGCAACAGAGGAGGCCAGCGATGTCTGGGGCGGCGAAGCCATTTCCCCGATTCTCACCCCACCTACCCTTGCCCAACACCTGGAGAAAACCCAAATCGGGATCCCCTCAAGCCAAAGCCAAGACTGAGCCCTGCGACGCCTTCCTCTTGCCCTCTCCGCCTCTGTCTTGACAGGGCCACCATTCTGAGCCTGTGCCCCGCCTCTGTGGCTCACAGTCCCTTGCCAGTGTGTAGGAATATTTTGTCTCTGTCCCCTTACTGGTGTTCTGCATGTGCCTGTGTGGCCGGCCCTCCCCTCTGTCTTTCCCTTGGTCTTTCTGCACCTCGGTGCCCTTCTCTTGGTGTCTGTCTCTCTTCACGTATGTCCTGTCTCTGTCACGCTGCCCTTCTCTCCCTGTTCCTCTGTGCATCCACTCATTTCTCCCCCTTTCTCTGTATCTTGTTGATTGATGGACTCATTGAGCCTCTGCTCTGAGCTATAGCCTCAGCCTGTGTGTGCATCTCTGTGTGTGTGTGTGTGTGTGTGTGTGACAGGGTCTGCATAAGTGACCAAATTGCCCAGGCTGGGCTCAAACTTCTGATCCTCCTGCCTCACCCTCCCGGAGTGCCGGGCTTCGGGCGTGCACCGCTGCTATCTGCCCTTTGCGCTCTTCCCCCTCCTCCTCCTTCCTTTCCCTCCTCCCTCCCTTCCTTCTTCCTCTCCCTCCTCCCCCTCCTCCTCCTTCCTTTCCCTCCTCCCCCCCTCCCTCTCCACTTACCCGCGCTCACTGTCACTGCTTCTAAAAACTGCTCCCTCCACGAATGGGTTCCAATCACCAAAGCCAAATTCGTTTTCTTGATGAGTTTATCCACCGTGTTCTGGGGGAGAAAGCATGAGGGGCCGGTCAGCCCAGGAGCACCCCAGAGGGGGCTCCAGGCACAGCACAGGGTTGGGTGCGAGCCGGGCAGGGCTCCTGGGCCGGCCTCCACGCGCTCAACCAAGACCGAGGCTGGTGCGCTGTCCGTGGTGCTGACGCCTGCTTGGCCACGGCCTTGGGGCCCTTGGTCTGCAGCGCCAGGGGTCTCCAGGGCCCCCCGCTTTCTGGTCCCCCCCATGGAAATACCCAGGCCAGACTCCCGGAAGCTGAGGCACCAGCGAGTCACCTTAAAATCATAGGACTCCTCGATGATGACCTCCAGCCGGCAGTTCTCCCCAAGAACCGGCTTGCCCATCTCTGCTATCCTGCGAGCCTCCTCTTCCTCCGCCGTCAGCTTCCTGTCCCCATCCCCTGCAGCACGAGGGGTAGGGTTAGACTCCCCGGAGGCCCACGCACTGGGCCTGCGATGCCCTTATGACTTGTCCCTTACATAATAGCCTGCTTGTTCTCTGGGAGGGCCTCCCGCTCCATCTGACTACCCTCTCCTGAGCCCCTTGAAGTTCAGTTGGTAGGGCCAGGGCTCATATGGCGGAGGCTGTGTGACCTCGGCAGTGTGTCAGTCTCTCTATGCCTCAGTTTTCATATCTGTAAGGTGGGTACAATAATAGGACCTACCTCACAAGACAGTATGAGAGCTAAGTAACCTAATTCATGTGAAGTGCTTAGCATAGGGCCTGGTGCACCTAAACATTCATTAAGTGTTGCTTTCTTGTTATTGTGACCAACACAGTCTTCATCATCCCCACCCTTGTGGGAGGACTCCTGGTCTCTATATCCAAGCTCTCAAAAGATCCTGGAATATGTCTGAGGCACTCAGGAGAAGAGGAAGATACCCAGCTTGGGTGCAGATCTTGGACCCAGGCCCACTGACATCTTGGCCCTCAGAGCACGTAGCTCCCTGAAATATTCTGGCTCTTTACTCTAAGCCCAACTGGAAGTCTAATTCTACCTGAGGCTCTACATACCTCCATCACCAACCTTGACTTCAAGAGCAAACCCTGATCAGACCTCAACCCTATCCTAACCCTAACTCCCCATCCCAATTCTGGCACCCGTAATGTAGCCCCTCAGTAAGCCCAAGCCCCATCCCAAACTCCAACCCAAGACTTCGCTACAGTCATATACGACTCCAGACTTCAGGCCCAATTCCCAGCCTAAGTACCATCGCTAACAAAGAACTTGATGGTATGGCAGAGACTGCTATGTGTTCACACAAACCTCTTTCCTTCTTCTTCTGGGCAAATGGCTGAACTACATTTCCCTGCCATCCTTGCAGCTGGACTTGGCAACGTGATTGAGTGACAGCCAATAGAGTGTGGGCAGAAGGGATGGACAGTTGGCCCTCAAAAACCTCCCATGTGTTCCCCCAGACTTCCTTTCTCTGTTTGCCAGATGGAAGTAGGGGGCCTTGTGACAATGCCAAAGCTCCATGGCACCACGGAGCCACATGGAACAGCCACATGGCAGAGGAAAGCCACCCACCAACAGGGAATGCTCAGAAAACTGTCTAAGCAAGGAGTAACTTGTCTTGTATTAAGCTCTGGGGACTGACAGGCCTGTGAGTTATAGAAGCTTGGATCGCTTACCCTAGCGAACACAGTTTAACCCGCATCTTAACCTGAAACTCTACTGCTGATCTCACCTCCAAAGCAACTCTGTGGTGACCCCCAGACCTCTAACTCAGTCCCCTCAAGATCTGAGACACCAAACTCCAGCTTCCCCTTTGACAGAAATTGGGCCTTGATTATGCTCTGATCTCACCACAGGCCCAGGAAACGACCTCCGACTTTAACTTTAACCTTGGCCCAACGGGAACACTGTCAGATCCAAATGTTACCCTAGTCCGGACCACATCCAACCTGGATTCCCTTTGATCCCTCCACCAACCCAGACCTGATTCAGTGATGTTCATTTTGCCCATCCCTGGTCACAAATGCATTCTTGACCACCTCATCCCTCACTAGGCCCCCAACTTGCAGGGCCCCGTCCTCCCTAGGGCCAGAGGAGCCTTTGCCCCCACCCCCTGAAGTCTACCTCCACCTCACCTCCAACCTGCCTCACACCCCGCCTTGGCTCTGCCTCTCCCCAACACCCCTCAGGGGCTCCTCCCCCTGCGAGCCGGAGGTGACCCCCACTCACCTTGGTTGAGTAGCAGAGCTGGGGAGAGACAGAGACAGGAACACAGTGAGATCACTTCCCCACGAGCGAGCACAGCTCAGATGCCCGCCGCTCAGCCCCAGGGCCCCCCAGCCCTGGACCCCTTTACTCCTGCAGCCCACCCATCACCCCTCACCTGAAATCCCTCTCTTAAGCCACTGGGGCTGGCCCAGCTCGATGAAGAAGTTATCCTTTTTCTCATACTCCTCATCGTCCACAATCTTCACCTGGAGGGTTTTCCTAGGCAGGAAATGAGCAGGAGTGTAAAGCCCCCGGGGCAGTCTTGTGCCTCCCCCCCCCAACCTCATCCTGTCTTCCCCAGTCCCCCATGAGGGATCTGTCACCATCCACATTGGTCAGAAAGAGACCCAGACACTGTGAGAAGGAAAAAGAATTCCGAAAGGATACAGGACCTGAGCCTCTCTACCTGGGTAAGGCCGAGTTCAGCCGGGGTCACTGTCACTTCCCACTTGCTGGGGCCTCACCACTCCTGCCCTACACCCCCCCGCCCCCCCCCACAGCCAGGTGGGACTGGCTCCTCCTCTGCTCCAGACGCATGGGCAGATCTTGTCTCACTCAGAATAGAAGCCTACATCTAAGATGGCCCACTCTCTGCAGCCCAGCTGTTCCCCTCCCTTCTCAACACAGAGCAGCACTGCTTGTGTCCCAGGGCTGTTGAGCTGGCCACAGCTGTTACTTCTGCCTAGATCACTTTGCCTCAGACTCGCTTCCTCAGGCCCATTTTCTGTCCATGCTTCGCCTTCTGAGGTCTGCTTCCATCCCTTTCCTAAATGCTGAAATTCACTGCCCATCCCTTTTTTAAATTCTAGGACAGGGTCTACAGGGTCTACAGGGTCTCACTATGTAGATCAGATTCATAGTGACCCGCCTCTATTCAGCCTCCCAAGAGCTGGGATTATGGGTGCGTACCAGCATGCCCAGCCTCAGTCACCATCTCAGGGCACCCTGGGGGTGGGGCCAGCCCAGCACTGTGTCTGCCTAAGCAGGGGCTTTAACCCGCTGAGCTCTTTGGACCCTTTTTTTCTTTCTTTCTTTCTTTCTTTCTTTGAAATTCCCCTTTCTAATGTAACATTTATTTATTTATTTTGTTCATTATTTGCCACTGAGCTCTTCACTTTATTTTTTATTTTATTTATTTATTGTCTTTTTTTTTTTAAAGTATTTATTTATTTTTGTCTTTTTGAGACAGGGTCTCGCTACGCAGTTCAGGCTGGCCTTGAGCTCACTGTTTTAGCCCAGGCTGGTCTTGAACTCACGCTGACCCTCCTGCCTCAGCCTCCTGAGTACTGGGATTACAGGCATGCGCCACCATGCCGGGCTTTTTTTGCCTTTTTGAGACAGGGTCTCACTATGCAGCCCAGGCTGGTCTTGAGCTCACTTTTGTAGCCCAGGCTGGTCTGGAACTCACATTGATCCTCCTGCCTCAGCCTCCCAAGTGCTGGGATTACAGGTGTGTGCCACCATGCCCCACTATTGAGCTCTTCACTTTAAAATATAAGCTACATTGACATTCTTTACAAGTTCATTTATATTCTTTGTTTTACAACCACTACCCTGAATGCTGTCTGTCATTTAGCATACCCTCTATAAATACTTTGCCACCTCAGATCCATTGACACAGAAAGTTCCCGCCTTCCTGCCCTCCATCCTGACCACACTGGGAGGGCTAACCAGGCGCCACTGGCTTTTTCTCAGCAGCTCTGCTCCCATGGCAACCAAGGTGTGTCAGGGACCAGCTGGGCCTTACTTGTCCTGTCGGACACACAGCGCTGCCAGGGCAAAGACCGCAAGCCCCAAACACGTGCAGTTTCACCACTAACAACTCTTTCAGCTGCACCAGCCACATAGCCCCACAAGACCTGGCCCCAGAACCCAGCAACAAAAACACCAGCCCACACAGTCACCAGGCGAGGAAGCCAGCCAGCCACACTGCCCACGTCCCACCCCATCACACCCGCAGCCATTCCCTATGCAGTGGCAAAAATCGCACGGACCAAAAAAAAAAAAAAAAAATTGCATGGGCTAGATGCTTGTTAGTTAGCACGACACCACCCCCACCATAGCTGTGGTGACATCGCCAACCCACAGACCTCCCGTTGACACTATGTCCACCCTCTTTCTCTTTGGTGTCTCTGCCTGCATCTCAGGCTCCATTTCCATCTTCCTTTCCCCCTCTGTCTTTCGCAGCTTCCCTGAGCCTCCACCTCTCCAGCACTCTGCCTCTGTCTCTCCTCTCCTCTCTGCCATCTTAAAAAATCGGATCCACCCTCTGCCTCTGCCTCTCAGGGTCCAGAGAGTGAAATCATCGCAATAAACAGTCCACACAGGGATGTCGCTCACAGCAGCATTTCAACACACAAACGTGCACAGGACACAGAGACACCCGTGTACGGATGGGGCGCACAGGGCGGTCGCGCGGGCTGTCAAGCCCCTTCCCCTTCCTAATTTCAGGTAATGTAAGATCTCCCGGTATGCAGCGGCCATGCCCCCTGTGATGCACTGGCTGGCGCTGTCCGAGGTGCTGAAACCCCACCTAGCGGGCTCTCCTTCCTCACCCACACCCCCAGACAGCTGCTGGCACGGTGACACGCGGACACGGTGAGGCACACGGCTCCATCAGGCACTCGCTCACTGACAGAGTGGCTGGCAGGCAGTGACAAGCTATCACCTGGGGGATCCAGGAGGAGAAACGCAACTGGTAGAGAACAGCTCAAGAGAAGAACTTCTGGGGGCCTAAGGAAGCAGCCCGCCCTGCTCTCAGCCCGCCCCCTTCCTCCTCAGCGCTTCTCCCTTTGTCCAAGTTTCTGTCCTGTGTTTTTTCCTGCTTTATCTCTGCTTGTTTCTGTTATGCTGTCTCTCATCGTCCCTGTCTCTGGCTCTCCCGTCTGTCTGTCTTTCTCCAACCTATCTCTGTGTTGATCCTGCCCGGGCCTCTCCTCCAGCTTGGCTGCTTCAAAGCGCTTGTAATTAGCGCCTGCCGGCCCCGTCACAGGAAGGATGTGTTTCCCTAGACGCTAATTAGCCTCCTGTTCTCTTGTCTCTGAAGCCACAGCTGGAAGCTTGGCGGAGGCGGGGCAGGGGGTGTCCCAGCCTGGGGAGGCCGCGCGCTTGAGGCTGCAGCGGCGGGAGCGCAGTGGGTTGGGCCGAAAGAAAGACTGGAGGGGTAGAAAGACAACTCTCTCCTCTTTCCCACCTCTAGGGGAGAGGTGTGAGAGGTGGGGCTGGAATGATCCCCCGCCCCAGTTCTTAGTAGCCCTAAACAGGAATGGAGGCAGAGACAGCTATGAAGGCGAAAGCCGAGTCTGTGGCTGAAATTCCACAGGAGTGGAAGTGTTAGTCCTCGAGGTTAGGGAGTCAAAGACCCGGAGAGAGACTGCCTGGGAACCCGAGATGCAGAGGCCAAGGGCGAGATGGAGAGACAGCGCGGAAGAGGCTGAGCGAGCCGAGCACAAGCACCACGGGAGAGGGAAGGGAGCGCTTGGGGCGGCGGGTGGGAGGCGCGTGGGCGGCGGGAGGAGGGAGCAGACGGCCGTGCGGGGGCGGCAGGCAGCGGGCGAGCAGGCGGGAGGCACTGCCGGCATCCGGGAAGGCGGTGAGGGAGCGGGGGCTTCGAGGCTGCGGCACCCGCGGGAGCGGCGTCTGTGCCAGCGGCTCTGTGCCCGCTGGCCTCTGTGCGTCACCTGGTGTGTCAGCACCCGTGCATCTGCGCGCCAGCCACTCCGCCATCAAGCCCCAGCCCTCTCGGCCCTCCACGCCCTAAGCCTTCACCGCTTCCCAAGATCTCCTGGGATATCCGGGTCTCCTTCAGGTCTTGCTCACTCTGGTCCCCCAGTTTTGGCAGCCCAGGTCTATTTCCAAGGCCGCATCTGTCCTCTCCACTTTCGCAGATGGCGCTCCACGTCTCCTACTGATTCCAGACTCCCCCTCTTGGAAGGCACCAATGCTCACCACTATACCACCAACACCTGGGGTCCCCATCTTAGACCACATCCAACTTGTTCTGCTATTATTAGAGGTACACGCGCTCTTCTCAGCCCCTACCCCATCTCCTCGCTGCCCCACCTCTTCACCTGTCTGATCCCTTCTCTCAGCCTAGCATGGCTTGTTTGATTCAAGGTCTCGGTCCCACACCCCCTTAGCTCCTCTCCCAGTCAACTTCATTTCTCAGTACTTTGGCCACCTCTATCTCTACAACATCTCCCCAGTGTCCCCCCATCCCCACAAGGACCCCCTTCTCCACCCATTTGCAAAGCCCTGCCCTGTGTCCAATGCTCTGCCCCCTCCCCTAGGTAAGTTCAACGAGGGCATGGCCCCACCTAGCCCCATTCGCACAGCCGCAGTCCTCTCCTAGTCAAGCTCCCGTCACTCAAGCACAGCCCACCCGTGCCCCGCCCACTGGCACAGCCCCACCCCTTTCTATCAAAGTCCCGCCCGCTCCCAGAGTTTCGTCCCATCCTGTCTCTCGGTCAAGGTCCACATTAAGCTCCACATTTCTGAGGCCAGGCCTAGTTTGGTCCTGCCCACCCCATGGCTCCGCCCCCACTGCGCCTGCGCAAACTGCTCACATGGTTTCGTCGTCGCCGAACTCCAGCTCGCCGCACGCATCCTCGTAGTGCACGCCGCCGCCGCGTGCTGTGCCGTCCACCGTGCGGTAGGGGAGGCGCACGGTGCCGCGCGCGCCCGAGCTGCGCACAACGCGCACGTCCACGGTGCCCATGCACTCGCTCACATGCAGCAGGCGGTCCTGGAAGGAGAAGATGCCTGCGTGGTCGTCGTCCAGGATGGTGACCGTGGCCAGTAGCGGTGCCACCAACCTCCCTTTGGGCCGCCCGCCACCGTCAGGCTCGAACATGCCCTGTGCATCGCCCACGCGCAGGTTGAGCAGCCGCACGAAGAAGTGCTCGTCCTCCTCGAAGATGTCGTCGTCGATGATGCCGATGCGCAGCTCCTTCTGCGTCTCGCCCGGCTTGAACACCAGCGTGCCCTCGCTGGGGAGGGCAAGAGGAGAGGGCATCAGGCTGGTACTAGTGGAAGGGTGGGGACGGGGTGCTCCTGGAGGGAGGGTGTTCAGCAGAGGCCCGAAGTGCACACTGGCTCTGTGCAAGGCAGTTATGCTCAGAAACTTGGGTTTTCGGGGCCCGGCAGGATGGCTCAGTGGTCTAGAGCGCCTGCTTAGGAAAGCTTAGGTGGCTGCAGGGACCGTGGTTCAATCCCCGGCACCACATGCTGTGCCAGCCCAGACCTCAAGGCAGGCTGAGCCGGCCATAAAAATAAATAAATAAACAACAACAAAAAAACCCAAATAAATTCAGACAAATTGATTTAAAAAGAAAGAAACCTAGCCGGGCGTGGTGGCTCACGCCTGTAATCCCAGCACTTGGGAGGCTGAGGCAGGAGGATCGTTGTGAGTTCGAGACCAGCCTGGGCTACAAAAGTGAGCTCAAAGCCAGCCTGAACTGCACAGTGAGACCCTGTCTCAAAAAAAAAAAAAAAAAAAAAAAAAAGAAAGAAAGAAACCTGGGTTTCCAGACTCTGCATTTCTAACTCACATGGGGACAAGGGGCGTGGGGGTGTCGTGTGGAATCTGGTGACATGGGCCACCTTGAGTAGAAGGACTTTGGAACTACCCTTGTTGCTCTGATAAACTGTTCTGTGCTCCTAGGTGCCCCTGGGGAAAGCTGCACTCTATAGGGCATGCATGCATTCATTCATTTATTCAACAAACACCCCTAGAACACCCCTCGAGCACCTGGGCCCTGAGCTGAGCAGTGCTGGGCAGTGGGTAACCAGCCCGTCCTCATGGGGAGCTCAGCCTCATGGGAGAGCGGTATCACAGAGACTGACGGTGACATACTTAGTGGTTTGATTACAATTCGTTCATTCGCTCATTCAGCAAACAGCACCCGCTGTCCTGCCAGCACAAGTGTGAGTGACTCTAGGCCAGGGAAGCCTGAGAAGGCGGGCGGAAGCGGGCAGGGGCAGTCTCCTGAGGGGAAGCAGGGCAGATCTCCTAAGGCAAGCGCCAGCCCAGTGTGCTCATGGGTCAGCAGATGCAGCAAGGGGAATGAGGGGCAGAGGGACAGGCACAGATCCTACGGGGCCAGGAGGTGGGAGCCATGGGAGGCACTGGAGCAGAGGAGAAAAGATGACAGCTCAGGGTCGGCAGGAAGGAGGCAGTGGCATGGGATTACTCAGGATGACATGCTGACGGGACAGGGAATGAGCAGGACTGATGTCACTGGCTCTGCACCATCATTTCCTGGCTCTCCCAGTCTGCATGTGAGGCCCGGTGCCTGCTGGCGCACCAGCCTCCTGGTGTACACAGGGAGCCTTCCGCAAAAGGGAGCCAGTGATGCTCGTCTATTAATGCTGGAAGCTTAAAAGCTAAAGCCTCAAAAGGGGTGGTGCTGCACGCCCACTCATAATCCTTTAAGAGTCTGAGGCAGGAAGATGGCAGAGTCGAGCCCAGCTGAGCTAAGTTAGTGATTTGGGGAGGTCCTGGCCTATGAAAGAAAAAGGCAGACCAGCGAGATAGCTCAGTGGTCTAAAGCGCCTGCTTAGGCAAGCTTAGGCAACCACAGGGACCACAGTTTGATCCCCAGCACCACGTGCTGCGCCAGCCCCACCCCCAGGGCAGGCTGAGCCGGCCATAACATAAACAAGTACAGTTAAAATAAATAAATAACTATAAATAAAAAAGAGCAAGAGGGGCCAGGGATACAGCTCAGGGTGAAGGACCTCTGTTCAATCCCCAATACCATATGAGTACACATGAATATCCAGGATAGTAGAAATTTATTTTTTTTAATTTTATTATTTTAATTTTTTCTTGTTTCAGAACTTTTGCTTATTTATTTTTATGGCTGGCTCAGCCTGCCTTGAGGGCAGGGCTGGCACAGCATGTGCTGGGGATCGAACTGTGGTCCCTGTAGCTGCCCAAGCTTTCCTAAGCAGGCGCTTTAGACCACTGAGCCATCCTGCCAGGCCCAGGATATTAGAAATTTAAACTCCCTTGGTTCGTGAGATATTAGTGATACAGTTTGAACCTGGGTCCTTGTGCCGAGCTACCTCCCTAGCCCTTTTTTAATTTTTGGTTTTGAGACAGGGTCTTACTTCTCATTAGGTCTCTAAGTTATTTATCCCAGCAAGGTTCAAACTTGCCATCTTCCGCCTGGGCCTCCTAGAGTTCTGGGACTGCAGATGGTGTGCCCAGCAAGGGAAGCAGAACGCGGCGAATTGGTACCGCCTCTGCCAAAGATGAAGCCCTGCATCTACCCATCACCAGCAGACATCGCCCGCCTGCCTGGGCCAGGGGTCCCTGCAGCAGGTCCCTGTCAGGACCGCACGTGAGACAGCACTTTTCAGAGGGTGAGGGTGTCGGACAGACTTGTGCCAGGGTCACTGGCCTCTGCCCCCAAAGCTCCGGGCACAAGAGTCACAGGAAGACAGAGAGGTGATCTCCATGGGAGGTGACCAAGGAGCTGGGACCACCCGATGTGTGGTTCTGGGGAGTGCGGGAAGAGTGAGGCTGTGGAAGTTGTGGATTCGAGGGCATAGAGGACTGCAGACCTCACGACCTGGATGGAGTGCTGCGCTCCCCACACGTGTCACCGCAGTGTCCCTGTGGGACTGTGTTGTCATTCTCAGGATACACACTCAAGAGTTTAGGGGCAAAGGACTCAGGGCTCATCGTGGGCCACGTTATCAATAGTATTTATTTGATTTTTGAAGCAGGGTCTCCCTATGGAGCTCAGGCTGGCCTCAAACTCTCCACGCTCTTCCTGCCTCAACCTGCAAAACACTTCCTTGAAACTGGACTCAAAGCCGGGCCTGGTGGCTCACACCTGTAATCCCAGCACTCGGGAGGCAGAGGCAGGAGGATCAGTGCAAGTTCGAGACCAGCCTGGCAGCCTGGGCTACAAAAGTGAGCTCAAGGTCAGCCTGAACTGCATAGTGAGACCCTGTCTCAAAAAGACAAAAAAAAAAAAAAAAAGAAAATAAATTGGACTCAAGTCATGTGCTTCTGGCTGGAATCCCATGGACGGGACCCTGCATCCTCCTACGGGTACCTATCAGGTGTGGACATAGATTGACACGTCTCTTTGCTAAAATTCCTGACTTGTAGAAATAGGAGCCTTCAAGGAGGAAAGCACTTTTCTCCATTCACGCTAGGGTAACCCTGCGGCCCTCAGTTTCTCCAAATTAAACACAAACTTTGACGCCCCCCCAAACAGCACAGCCCCCACATTCTGAGAGTTGAGCCCTAGGACCCTTCCACACTAAGCGCTGCAGTTCTCAGACTCTAGGGTGCTGGGACATTTTGCAATAGTGACCCTGGCCCAGTTGCTGATTCTTGGCTTTCTCAGCTCTGCTCCAGTTTTAGAACAGCTCGGATATGGCGCCCTTGTGCAGTGCACACCCTTAACAGCTGTACTTAGCAGCCTTGACTAGCCAAGTTCCTCAGCTCCTTGGTAAATGATGTGGGGCTTGAGGATAGATGAGCTGGCTGAGCCGTGAGTCCCAGTGCAGCGAATGTAGCTCCCTCCACGGGGCGAGGTGGGGGACAGGGCTGAGAGTGATGGCAGGGCCACCTCCTCGGGTGGCAGGCTGCTGGGCTGACTGAGGCAGAGGGCTGGAGCCACAGACACCTTGGGCAGTGGAGAGTGGTGACCCTGAGCTGCGAGGGCCTGGCTGAGGTAAGAAGTGTGTGACCCAGGAAACTGAGCCCAGCCAGAGAAGGGCTGAAGGGACAAGGATGGCTAGGCTCGGGATCTGCGGGCAGCTCAGGGGCCGGAGGGGACATGGCCGGCTCCCCTCTTTGTGGATAGGGCCTTGCTGTAGTTGACTTCACATTTTTTGTCACCATCTGCATAGTTAGGGTCCTAGTGGCCAAGGAGGACAGGACACCATGTGCTTCGCCACTGCTAGCTGTCACAGTCAGATTCAGCTCTGGGGTGCAGACACATGCTATGTGTCACTATAACAAGAAATAGGACTTGAATGGAGCACCGCAAAGCTCTCATTGTCAGCTGAGTCTGCAAAGAAGAACTACAGTGAGCTGGGTGTGGTGGTACACACATTTAATTCCACCACTCAGGAGGCTGAGGCAGAACTGCTGAGAGTCGGAGGCCAGCCTAGACTACAGAGTGGGACCCTGTCTCAAAGACAAACAAACAAATACTAAACACAAAACTACAGGCAAACACTATGGGACAGATGGCGTGAAGCCCTGCCTGGAACCCCAATATTCTAGGATGCTGAGGCAGGAGGACTGCAAGTTTGAGCTCACCCTAGGTAATTCAGACTTAGTGAGATCCTGTCTCAGGGCCCAGGAAATAGCTCAGTAGAATAAGCACTTGCCTGGCAAGTGCAAGGACCTGAGCTCAATCCCTGGTACTGCAAAAAGGAAAAAAAAAAAAATACTGGCTAAGTGAGACCCTGTCTCAAAATATAAAAGGGCTGGAGGTGTAGCTCAGTGCTAAGGCCCTGGGATCCATTTTCAGTATCAGAAAAACAAAAAAGGCAGGGTTCAGACTCCATCAAGCAGGTAATAAACATAATAAACAGGAAATCCAGGTCACAGCAACAGTGTGGATGCCACAGGTGATAATGGGCACTGCTGGGGCCTGGCGGGATGGCTCAGTGGTCTAAGGCGCCTGCTTGGGAAATCTTGGGCAGCTTCAGGGACCGCGGTTCGATCCCCGGCACCACATGCTGCGCCAGCCCTGCCCTCAGGGCAGGCTGAGCCGGCCATAAAAAAAATGAGTGAATAAACAAATAAAGGTTCTGAAACAAGAAAAAAAAAATAAATAGATAATGGGCACTGCTGGAGACAGGGCGTCAGGGCAAGAGCTTATCTGTCCTCAAATTGGGTACCTGTACAGGAGGTGCTCAATAATAGGTGTTGGTACTATGCCACAGGGAGGGGCAGCTGCCTTCCCAGGCTAACACAGGGTGGGTCTGGAGGGGGCACGCAGAGAACCTGGGTGCAAAGGGCCAGTGGCACAGACTTGGGGGGCAGCTGTGACTGGAGCAGGGCTGCTGCTCACAGGGTGGTCAAGAAATGCTATTCAAGCCGGGCGTGGTGGCTCACGCCTGTAATCCCAGCACTTGGGAGGCTGAGTCAGGAGGATTGGTGCGAGTTCGAGACCAGTTTGGGCTACAAAAGTGAGCTCAAGGCCAGCCTGAACTGCATAGCAAGACCCTGTCTCAAAAAGACAAAAAAAAAAAAAAAAAAAAAGAAATGCCATTCACTGGCAGGACCCAGGAGATATGGCGACAGGTAGCACGGCATGTGACATAGCTGAGATCCTCAGAGGGCAGGCACCCATGCTGCGCTGTGGGCGTTGGCAAGGCCACCAAGAAACACGGCCCAAGGCCAGGGCCACCTCCAAAGCCCGACCAGAAGCAATAGACAGGGCTTGGCTATTGCTCTGGGCAGGGAAAGCTCCCCTCACACCATGAACGATCTGTGGGGGACATGCAGAAGAGTGGCAGGCACACAGTAGGTGTTCATGCACAGCCAGATGGGCCAGGTGTAGTGGCACATGTCTGTAGGAGACCAGCCTGGACAAAGTGGCAACTTAATGAGACTCTGTTTCAAAACACACCCATCACCCCAGCTCCTGGGGAGGCTGAGGCAGGAAGATCTTGGGCCTGACTCAAAATGAGAATACAAAATCAAAGAGCTGTGGATGTGGCTCAGTGGTTCCTCGCAGGCACTCTAGGCCCCAGGTTCCATTGCTAAATTATAGGGGAGCATGCCTACAACCCCAGCATGCTGGGAGGCTGAGGCAGGAGAATCGCAACTTCGTGTCAATCTTGGCCAAACCTTCCCAAAGTAAATACTAAAAATGGCACCGGGCATAGCTCAAGAGCACAGGCCTAGGTTCCATCCCTGGTAGGTGGGGTGCTAAGTCACGCAAGATTGGCGGCACGCAGCACCCACCTGTACTCGTAGTCGGAGCCCGCCTTGGCCGAGCCGTCCTCCGTGCGGTAGTCCACGTAGAAGGTGCTGTTGCCCTCGCCACCCTGGCAGGTGACGGACAGCAGCACGGAGCCGCAGTTCTCCAGGCAGTGGTACAGACTGGGCTCGAAGAAGATGCGGCTGGCGCCGTCGTCCTCATCCTCGCCGGCGCCCTCTGGCGGCGCCGCCCTGCGCGACGCGTCGGCCGCGTGTCGCCGCAACACGTTGCCCGCGCCGGTCATCAGCCGCGTGGCCTGAATGCGGTAGAAGGCGCGGCTCTTCTGCTGGTGCAGCAGCGCGTAGTAGTTGGCGATGCCCACCAGCTGCTCCAGGTCCTTGTCCGGGTGCTTCTGCTTGAGGTCCTTGAGGATCTGGATGACCTCGCGGCGGCTGGCGTCCAGCTCGCGCGTCTCGGCGGGGCCCGGGCCCAGCGCGCCCAGCTCGCCCGGCGTCTCGGCGCCCACGAACGTGCCGTCCAGCTCGATGCTCTTGGGCGGGTCGCCCTCGGCGCCGATGATGATGCCGCTGCGCGGGTCGGTGCGGTAGCGCTTGTACACGTACTTGTAGAAGAGCAGCCGCTTGTCGGCCATCCAGGCGAAGACCACGCACACCGGGAAGAAGACGAGCGTCAGCAGCGCCTCCCACACCTGCGGGCCGGAGGGGCCATGAGCCCGGGCCGCCAGGGGGCGCGCGTGCCCAGCCCTGCCCCGCGGGCCCCGCGGTTGCCTCCTCCTTTGTCCACCATCCATCCACCCCGTCCGTCCCTGCCCACCTCTCAGCCGCCCTCCTGCTCCTGTCGGCCCATCTGCGCCTCTCCGCGTGGCTGCGTGAGGCTGGCTCTGTCTCACTCGGTGCTTCTGATCTTTCCTTCTTCCGTCTCTTTCTCTCTGCATCTCCATGTTTTAAAAAATCTTTTTGAAGACACCTGGCTTCCTCCCTGTAAGTCTTCAAAGTTGTTTGCTTTCTTGATCGACATATGTCTCTCCTGAGAGGGCTGTGTGTGTGTGTGTGTGTGTGTGTGTGTGTGTAATGGGAAATGAACCCAGGGCCCTCTGCCCTGAGCCATACTTCCAGCTGCTTTTTACTTTTTAATTTTGAGACAGGATCTTGCTAACGTCATTGAAATGCCCAGGTTGGGCTAGAACTTACAATCCTCCTGTCTCGGCCTCCCAGAGTACTGGGGTTACAACCATGGGGCAACATGCCGGAACTCGTCCATCCACCTTTTACACATGGAGAACCACACCTCCAGGGGCCAAACATGCTCAGCAAGTGACAAATGTCCTCACCCTGTGGTCTCAGCCCACGTCGGAGCAGAGCCTGTGTCTCTACCTGTCTCCATCTGTCTTTCCTCAGGGGCCCTCTCTGTCCACCAACACTCTCTCACAGTCACCTGAGTCTGTGGCCTTTCTAGACTTCCCTTCCTTTGATTTATATGACACTTAGGGACTGGACTGTGACTCTAATGATACTGGGTGTGGTGGCACGTGCCGATAATGTCCACACTTGGGAAGCAAAGGTAGGAGAATTGCCAGGATTATGATGCCAGCCTGGCTATACAGTGAGTTCAAGGCCAGTCTGAACTACATATTTCTTTTTTGGTTTTTGGTCTTTTTGAGACAGGTTGCAGTTCAGGTTGGCCTTGAGCTCACTTTTGTAGCCCAGACTGGTCTCCAACTCACACTGATCGTCCTGCCTCAGCCTCCCAAGTGCTGGGATTACAAGCGTGCGCTACCACACCCGGCTGAACTACATATTGAGACTCAAAAAAAAAAAAGGAAAGGGGAATAAGAAAAAGAGAAGTGACTTGAACAGGGTCATTATGATTACCACAAACCCAACTGTCTTGGGCTCACCTAGGTGTCAGAGCCCCTCTACCTGAGGCCAGGGAATATCCACCAAGACTCGCCTGCTCGTCTTGTTGTCTTTTTTTTTTTTTTGTCTTTTTGAGACAGGGTCTCACTATGCAGTTCAGGCTAGCATTGAGCTCACTGTTGTAGCCCAGGCTGGTCTCGAACTTGCACTGATCCTCCTGCCTCAGCCTCCCGAGTGCTGGGATTACAGGCGTGCGCCACCACGCCCGGCTCGTCTTGTTGTCTTGTGTAAAGACTCAAATGTTATCTTTATCATTGAAGATAAAGAAGGGAAGGTTTGAAGGGTATTTATGGTCCCAGAGACCCGGAAGTTCCTTGTACACGAATGAGCCTGGCAGGGACAATATCTTTGAAGATCCAATTGCCACATCCATGGTCACTGTTTACTGACGACTCTGAGTAAACTTGAACTTGGAAATTGCCAGCGCCACACAAAGCCACTGGACAAGTTCGTGACAGGAAACGGAATGTGAAGCATGAGCTTCTCCTTAGGATCTCAACACACCTGGAGTTCTGCAGGAAATGCTCTGCCAATCAAAGGAAACCCTCCGCCTCCTGCCTGGCCAGAATCTCCTCTTCGCAGGTAAAGAAATGGTGGGCCCAGGGGGCTTTCAGGTTAGCTCAATGGCTCAAGCACCTTCGAGGGAATTCCTGTCAGACACCGGGGATAGCAGTTCGATCCCCAGCCCCACCATTAAGGCAGCCTGAGCCAGTCAAAATAAAAAAAAGACCTTTGGAGAAATGGTGGTCCCAGCAAGGTCAGGCCATCTTTCTGCCCACCTCAGGTACTATTGGGCTGGAATACTGAAAGGTAGAGGGCTGCTGGCTGCTTGTCATTGGAGTGGGAAGACAGTGTGGCTGAGGTCAGCCTGAGCTACACAGTGAGTTCAAGCCTGGCCTGAACTATGCAGAGATCCTGTCTCAACGCGCCTCCCTGCCACACACACACAGGAAAAAGAAAAAGGGAAGGACTTCCCACTGGATCATTGTGTCTGCAAAGCCCTGTTCATACCAAGGAGCCCAGAACCCTGCCTGCTTCCGTATATGCTGAGCTGCCCTTTGTGGCTTCCTGTTGGCCAGTAGCACTGTGCTACCAGCTCCACCGCCCTGACTGCCTGTGTCCATGGTTAGGATAGTCTCCTTCTCACACGCTCAGCTTCTTCGGTACAAGCATGAGCCTGCAGGTGGCCCCTCCTCCTGCAGACAGTGAGGTGGCTGCCTCCCAGCTGGGAGGTGGGACAGAGCTGAGACTCGGTAGGACGCTTGAGGGAAGCCTGGCTCCGTTCCAGGCATCGGTTTCTCCATCAGCGCAGAGCTGTATTGTTGACCCTCATGACAGCCCTAAGAAGTCCGCGCCGTGGAGACCCACATTTTATGGGAAGGGGGAAACAAGCCCAGGGTTACCTGGCTGGGGAGCAGTAGAGCTGGCTTTGGCCCAGTCCCCTATTCCCTTCTTACTGTCTTATCAGCAGCATAAAATGGGGCTGGGGAGATAGCTCAAGAGAATAAATGTTTGCCTGTCAAGTGCAAATTCCTGAGTTCAATTCCCGTTCCCACGGAAAAAAAAAAAAGAAACAACTGTTGTTCTAAGGGGACATTGGGTATGCAAATGAGAGGTATTCTAACCTCTTTCTTGGTTCAAATGTGAAAACTGAGACCTAGAGAAGGTGTGGGCTTTGGCTGGGATCACACAGCACTCGTGGAGGCCATACAGAGGCCATCTGAGCTCTCCACTTGCCAGCTTTCTTTTTTTTTTTTTTTTTTTTTTTTGTTTTTTGTGCACTTGCCAGCTTTCTAAGGAAAATGTCCTGCAATTCTGGGGTACTGCGATGGGACCCCATACGGTCATTTGTCTGCTTGCATTCTGAACTTTGCTTCTGTCCCCTGGGTCCCAGCTGCTCCTCCTCAGGGAGTCACAGCCCCAGCCCTGCCTTGCCCCACCCCTCATTCATGTGTCAAGGCTTCTTTTCGCACAGCCTTGGTGTAGCTTCTTGTCACAAGCTGTTTTAGATGGGACCAGGTGGGATGGCTCAGTGGTCTAAAGCACCTGCTTGGGAAAGCTTGGGCGGCTTCAGGGACCGTGGTTTGATCCCTGGCACCACATGCTGTGCCAGCCCTGCCCTTGGGGTGGGCTGAGCCAGCCATAAAAATGAGTGAATAAACAAATAAAGGTTCTGAAACAAGAAAAAAAATAAATAAAATTTAAAAACAAAAAAACAAGCTGTTTTAGAAACCTAAGTGAAGACACCTGCAAACCACTGGACACTGGGCATGGTGGCATGTGCCTGTCATCCCAGCACTCAGGAGGCTGAGGCAGGACTCTTGTGAGTTTGAGACCAGCCTGGGCTACAAAGTGTGTTTCAAGGCCAGCCTGAACTGCAGACAAGACCCTATCTCAAAAAGACAAAACAAACAAACAAACAAACAAACAAAAAATACCGCTCAAAAACTGTGCAATGTCACTTTTGCACTTTTCACCTTGATAGTCAGGAAACTCAGCCTTCCAGTCTTGAGTCAGTTGTGTCCCATTCTCCCTGCCTGCCTCTCCCTGTTCGTAGGTTGACCCCCCTTTCCTTGCCGGGGTCCTGTCTTACACATCCTCCTCCTCAAAGCATTTTTTAATCTGTGGTGTTCGAGACTTTTGGGGAAGAAGCACGAACTGGAAACCCTACGGCCTCGAATAGATTACACACACGGGTGTGAGGGAAGCCGGGTGCTGCCCATCAATTATGCATGTGTGTGAACCAATTCGGCTGGACCATAAATAAATTATGCAAATATAAGTGGCAGCCCAGAGTTGTGGGGAATAAATGAAGCAAGTACATCACAGGAAGCCTGTGTGAGGACCCAGGTGAAGCCAGGAAGAGGCAAAGGATCCTGGGAATAAAGGTGTAAGCGATCAGCTGTGGTCTGAACTCTGTCTCACTGTTAGAATAAATTATGCCAAGTGGACACAGCTTGTATCCGCGTTGGATTGGATGGGAGTATAAATTACACCGCAGCAGCATAAATTATCTTGACATCAGAAACCGGCGATGAATAATGAATGAATTATGCAAACGGCCACTACATATCTGGCAAGCACAGGACTGAAGTATGCAGATGTGGCCACACATCTGTGAGAACCCCAGGATGTATTATGCAAATTGTACCAAGTTAACCAACCAATTAGCACTGTCAGAAAACATGGGGCTGGTTTATGCTAATACCCATGAATTATGCAAACGGGGATGTCTTATTGCAAGAATGGAAATAAATTATGCAAAAGAAAAGAAATACAAGTAAATATGTGACCATTCCTTGTGTGCATTACACAGATCCCAGGGGGGCTCTTGGCACACAGGAGGCCCTTGTGAGAGTTGGAAAGCACCCTCTCTACAGGTACAGAGTAAGACCCCCTCCTGTCCTCAGGGTGCTTCACACGCCTTCCACAGACAAGGCTCGCAGGCACCAGTGGGTCTCCAGCCCTGCTTTGCCCTCTGAGGTCCAATCCCCTTGTGCAGTGTGTGACCTGCACAGCCGCCCCTGGGACCTCTCTTTGATGTGAACATGCACCTCTCATTCCTCTGCAGAGACTGACAGCCTGTGGATTTCTGCACAAGCACCAAGAATGTGTCTGTCTGCTGGCTCACCTGGACCACACCGGGGGAGAAGACAGCGAGGATGAGATAAAGCCACACGTAGGCGAAGATGCTCCATGAGGCAGTGACAAAGAAGACTCTCAGGTGCTTGATCCTGCGGCTCTCACCGGCGGGGATGACGTAGATACACACGGCGATGACCACAAACATGTTGAAGGCGGCACTGCCCACGATGGTGCCCGGGCCAAGCTCACCAGCCTGGAAGTTGTGGCCGCAGACCTCGATGACGGACAGCAGGATCTCAGGTGCCGAGGAGCCCAGGGCCATGAGCGTGAGGTTGGACACAGTCTCATTCCAGATGCGCACGGTGCCCACACTGGTCTCGCCGTTGGCCTTGGTGATGGTGATCTCCTTCTCCTTGGACGTGATGACCTCGATGGATGCCATGAAGCGGTCGGCGATGATGGATACACCCAGGAACATGTAGACCATGGCCACGAAGTACACCACGGCGCGTGCGGCTTTGTCGCCCAGGGACGGGTCGTCCGGCTCCCACACGGGCAGCAGCACCCCAGGCTGGCAGCGGTAGGAGCCCTGGCAGCCCTCCGTGCTGATGTCGCTGTCATTGGTTGGGGGAGGTGGCAGGGAAGGGGTCGGGGTGGCTGCCCCAGAGCAGAGGGGCACCCCCAGGAGGAGTGCGACCCCCACCAATGCCAAGGCAGCCATGGGGGGTACTGGGATCCTAGGAAGGAGGAGGAGGACCAGGTGAGAAGAGCCCGCCCGCCCTGTCACACAGTCACAACTTACTGGGCCAGGGGGGTGGGGGAGCTAAGGGCCAACGCAGGAGGCTGAAGGAGATGGAGTCACAGAGAAAAGGACACAAGACAGCAAGGGACAGACGGCCCCTTGTGTGATGCTGGTGGAGACAGAAATTGGCCAGAGTGCTTTGGGAAGCCCTGACAGGATCGCATATCCCATTAACTCAGCAATTCTGCTCCTGGGAACTGACCTGGGAGAAACGAGTCTGTTCCCTCAGGCAGGTATGGAAAACACCCACACAATGGTGCGAACTTAACTAGGTTCTAGTGCAGAGCAGCCTCAAAATCAGGAAGCACAGGGTGCAGGTGGCCCGCAGTGAAATATTATGCAGCACTGAAGGGGGAGTTTGGGATGCGTGTGACCACACAGGAGACCCCACAGACATGACAGGGGGAGGAAGAGAGAAGCCAGGCACACAAGAAAAGTGTGGATGGCAGGGGCAGTGGAGTCCCCGGGGTGCTAGGTGACCCTGAAGGTTTGGCTCAGCATGGCCCTCCCCTCAGGCTCCTGCTTGGGATCTGACTGGCAGGTGGTGTGGCGGAGTGTGCCTGGGGTGGGGCTAGGCAGGGGCCACAGGAGTCTTGTCTCCATTCCTCCTGGGGTGCTGCTGGTCTCCCCAGTGTTCCTGGCTGTCTGAGCTGGGCTCTCCCTTGTCGCTGCAATGGTCACAGCGGAGACCCAGGGCTTCTGTCCGCTGAGGGCGGGTGTGGTCGCTACCGCATCCACAGCCCTCCTTCTACTCCTGGGTCCGCGCCTTCTGCCACGAGGTCTCCTTACAAATACGATCCGCCCAGAGCCCTCCCTGGCTGTCTCTGAGTCCAAGCCACCTCCCTGGTCCTCCAGGTCTCATGCTTTGTCCCCTTAGCTGTCAAGCAGACGCTCCTTCCTTTCCACCCACCCCATCCACCTCACACTCTGCCTCCCTGACCGCCTCATCCAAACTGACTCCCTGGGCGGGAGAGGACCAAAACTCAGGGAGGTTAAAGAACTCTCCCAAAGTCACCCAGCACCAACTCTACAGCTCCTTCCTGGGTCCTCTCTCCAGGAAGAGGCTCAGGGCCCCGCCCTCCTGTTACCATGGTAACCCTGCCACCTATAAAAAGAGACAGGGCTTGGGAGGCAGGTGTCCTCCAAGCCTTCTTCTTCCCGCACCCTTGGGCTCCACCAGCCTCGGGTCTCCCAGTAACTTCATTTCCGCCTGCGGAGTTGCTCTGGGCCTCTCACCCTCAGCCTAGCCCCATGCTCGGCTCGCCCACGGCTGGGAGCCGGCTCCTCCGCGGGAGGGAGGCAGAATGTTGGCAGAACTTCTCCAAAAGGGAGGGGGAGGGGGTGAGGGAGGGAGTGGGAAAGAGGTAAGGGAGAAAGAGAGAGAGCGAGCAGGGGTGGGGAGAGGGATGATTCTTAAAGGGACATAGCACAATTAGTCTTCTAATGATACATCTAATTAGCAGCCCCCTAATTAGCAGCGACTTAGGCGTAATTACAAACCCACCAGGAACCAAAGCAAAGCCTTGCAGGGGCTCCCTTCTCCGCCCTCCTCTTTAGCTCTCGGAAGCTGGGCCAAGAATTCCTTCTGGGGACTTCCCCACCCCAGTCCAACCACCTGTCCCTGTGCGGCAGTTCTGAGGGGAGACCGAGCCGGAGCCGCGGCCCATGGCCCTGCCCAGCGTTCTCTGGCCCAGCGCCTCCTCAGGGGCCGGGGAAAGCAGTCCAGCTCAAAGCCTTTTCCTGCAAACTCCTCTCATTGGGGCCCCAGGGGAGGAGGGGTCGGGAGAGAAGGCCTTGGATAAATATTTGTAAACCCGGTGCGCGCCGCCAGGGACAGCCAGAGCACTGCCTCTGCCTCTGTCTACCAGCAGCCCTGGAACCTAATCTGGGCCTAGAAAGCAGGGGCAAAGGATCAGGTTGAGCGGGAGGCTGAGCAGGAGGGCAGAAGGCGCCCCGCCCTGCCCAGGGCCTGGTGGGCCGGCTGGTCCGTAGCGGGGGCCCCAACGGCTGCAGGCCTGGGGTGGGGCTGGCCTGGGGCTCTCCTCAAGCTGCCGCTCAGCGTGGGGTGAGCAGGTGTGTGGGTCCCGCAGGAGAGGGTGGGGCGCTGCAGAATGGAACCATGCACTTGTGGGAGGGTGAGGTGCTTACACCGGCCCGCACTATGCCAGCCTGGGGATCACAGCCAAGAGCACTGGTGGGTAAACTGAGGCCCACAGCAGAGGGCACTCAGCTAAGTCACACAGCTTGGATTCAGCAGTTGGGCAGAGCTGGAGAGTCGGGGCGCTGGACTCCTAACCTGGGGACCTTCTAAGCCATTCGGAGTGCAGGGCATCGTGATCTGTCACAAAGGTCAGGGAACCTCGCTCAAGGCCAGGGAGGCGGTGGACACACACACACACACACACACACACCCCGCCCCTCGGCTCCAACTCAGGCCCAGGTTCACATCTGCCCAGTGGGCCCCCCCACCCCCATAGAAGCAGTGGGCTGCCATTTTGGACCTGAGAGGGCTCTGTCCCCGAGAACAAGGGGACCCTCTGTGACCTGTCCTCAGGAGCCACGTCTGAGGCTGGCAGGTCCTGTGGGATGGAAGGGAGGCTGCAGGCAGGACTGGCACAACCTGACCCAGGATCCAGCGCTATGTCCAAAGCAGCAGTACTTGTCAAAAGATAAATCAGGAAACGGACAAACGGCATGAGATATGGAAGTCAGACCGTGGGTAGGACTGGTCCAGTTTGAAGGGAGAGATTAGACTGGGAAAGCGCTACAGCAAAGGCTACAGGTTAGACAGCCAGCAGGACTGGGGAGGGGTTCTGTCCTGGAGAGAGAGGGGGCGATGCTTTGGGGGCAAACCGGGGACAGGGGGGATTGGGGCACTCGGGGACACCCCTCTGGGGAAGCCCTCTGGCCAGGTCAACCAGAGCCAGGGGCGGAAACGAAGGTGTGTGTGGGAGGACAGTTAAAGGCTGGGGGAGAGGGAGAGGCCAGGGGAGCCAGGTGGGAGATACCCAGAGAGCAGAAGGAAGAGGGAGACACAGACGATGACAGACAGACGGACATGGAGAGGAACAGATAGACAGAAACCCGGGATGGGTTAGATAGGGGCACAGAGACAGAAATAACAGATGGCGCAAGGGGCAGGCAGAGAGAACCGGAGGGCTTGGAGTCGGAGCCAGGAAAGCCACAGAGCGACCCGAGCAGACAGAGGGACCCGGAGGGGCGTCCGAACAAGCAGCCCGGGCCCCCAGAGCGGCGCAGAGGCAGAGATGAGACCCAGACGCGGGAGGAGGTCGGCAGGGCACGGGGCTCGCCCAGGTCGCCAAACAGGGGTGTCTCGTTCCGCACCCCGCCCGGCGGCAGAGGGGGGCACCCCATCTTCCGGGGCAGCGCCACCCCCCGCCCCCGCCCATCCGACCCCATCCCCGAGAGCCAGTCAAGGAAGCGCCCCGCTCTTCCAGCGCACCCCGAATCGCACACCTCGGTGATGAAACCCCGCCCCGCACACTGAGGGTCTCTTACCTGCGGCTGCGGCCTGGGACGGATCCCCCCAGCACGGGGCTGGCAGCGGTGGGCGACTCCGCCCGAGGAGAGGGAACCAGGCAGAGAGGAGCGGAGCTGGGAGCGCGAGGGAGCAGGGAAGAGGGGAGGGAGGGGGCGGGGGAGGAGCAGCAGGGGGAGGGGACGCGGGGAGGGGGCCGGCGGGAGGAGGGGGCGGAGCCGGAGCGGGGGCGGCGCGGGCGGGGGGCGGGGCCTCGCCGCGACGGCGGGGGTGCTGCGGGTGGGGGCTTCGCACCTCTTAACTCGGGCTTGGGTTCAGCACCAGAGCCGGGGACAGCGGCGGAGGCGCCCGCGCGTGTGCGTGTGCCTTGGTGAGTGTGTCAAAGGCATCCCTGGCCCCCCTCCGCACACACCCAGGCCGAGTCTCCGACCCATACAAGGGCCACAAGACGCAAACACCGCCACAAATAGTTCCAGGCTCGTAGGGCTTGGGGGAGGGCAAGAATTCCCGGCCAGAATCAGATCCAGATCCAAATTCACACACTGTGCTGCCCTGCGGACAACCAGGAGGCACAGCTGCCAGCCACACGGCCCTCCTGCCCTCGGACCCCGCACCCAGGCCAGCCTGAATAAACCCCTGCCTGACACGTGTTGACACAATCGGCCCTCCCACCAAAGACAGTTGTTTCACTGGTAGGAAGACTGACTCAAGGGTGATTTGTGGCTCAAGCCCCTGTACCCTTAACCACTACACAGGTGCAAGTGGAAAGGAAATAGGGCCGGAAGTCAGAAAGCAAACTGTGTAAGTCCCTGGTAGGTGTCAGGGGCTCAGGGACACACAAGCCCAGACCCCAGAAGCGCACACAAAAGATGCGCGATTGTGAACCTAGCCATCAGGACACAGGTGGGTCCCATGGGGTCTCACACCTACCCACCACAGGTGAGGGAGCTGGCCTGGAGCACTGATCTCTCTGGGCAGGTGGTGTGGTGGAGCAGACACCACTCAGGCCAGCAGCCTGTGCCCACTGCCGCTACCGGCTGGGCACCCTGGGCCTGCTGCCAGGAGGGACAGGATCCAGCTCCCTGCCACTTCCTACGCCTGGGCCTGGCCAAGCACTTGTAGGCTCCCAGCTCCCCAAAACCTTGGTCAGGAGGAGGCTGCATCTTTACCATCACTGCAGATGGTCAGACTTCCAGACTCCCACAGGGGAAGGCAGGCACTGGGCCAGGTGACCCTACCTCGCCAACCACCCAGGAAATAGGTGTCCCACCGAGGCCCAGCCCTAGCCTGGCTCCTCAGGACCCACTCCCCAAATCCTGCTGGCCTGGATTCTACTGCTGGTCAGTGGTGGGGGACGACAAGGGACTGTCACTGCCAGTGTCTGCCACTCCGTGAGGTACAACCCTCATTCCCTCAGGTTCCAGAGAAGGGACCCCAGAAGCAAGCAGTTCCTGTAGCCACCAGCTGGAGAAATCTCCAAAGACCTGGCTTTTCATGTATGTATGTATGTATGTATGTATGTATGTATGTATGTATGTGCCGGGGATTGCACTGCAGTCCCTGCAGTTGCCTAAGCTTGCCTGAGTAGGTACTTTAGACCGCTGAACTGTCTCACCGGCCTGATCTGACTTTTCAGATGGGAACTCTAACCCCTTCCCAGCACAGCACATCCTGGGTCCTACCAGCCTCCACTGGAATCTAAAGTCAGTTGTCTTCTGCAGTTCAATCTAACCTTGGCCCACTGCTCAGGTCTAGCAAGTCATCTTTCTTTGTTTTTCTGTATTTAGGGTAGGGTCCGCAGGGTGTTCAGGGTCTCAATTCATAGATCAGACTTGTAGTGATTCTATTTACAGCCTCCCAAGTGCTGGGATTACAGGTGTGTGCCACTACAATCAATGTCAACCACCATCTCAGGGTGCCCCAGGCCTGGGGCCAGCCCCGGTGCACCAGGGCTCAAACCTTGGCCAGTGTGCTCCGGCAAAGCAGGCGCTTTAGTCCACTGGGCTATCAGGTGGCCTTTTTTATTTATTTATTTTTTCTTGTTTCAGAACTTTTATTTTTATGGCCAGCTCAGCCTGCCCTGAGGGCAGGGCTGGCACAGCATGTGGTGCAGGGGGATCGAACCAGAGTCCCTGCAGCCGCCTAAGCTTTCCTAAGCAGGCGCTTTAGACCACTGAGCCATCCTGCCGGGCCCGGGCTGTTTTTGGAGAGTCATGCTATGTAACTCAGGCTGGCCTATAACTCATGGCAATCCTCCTGCCTCAGCCTCCCAAGCGCTAGGACAGGTATGTGCCACCATGCCCAGCTACCCACAGCAACTGTCTCTGGGGTCCAGCTTCAGTCCTGTTCACAGGGAGCCCGGCCTCAGATCCCCGGCCGCCACCTGACTACAGCCTTCCCAGCAGTCTTTTTCTGTTCACAGCCCTTCCTCCAAGACTTGATTTTCTCCTCTTCCCCCTGGGGTCCCATCTCAGCCCACCCTGCTGGGATCTAAATTCAGAATCTATCTCAGAAAAAAAAAAAAAAAAGAATCTATCTCACACTTCTACCCTAGGACTGTCCCAGTGGCCCTCCCAAGGGATCAACTTCACCCAAGCCCTCTCCGCTGGGACCAGCTGCCCTGCGGACATCTCACCCGAGACTTCTCCCTGTCGCCGCCGCGCGTCTTTTGTGGCACTTGAACTTGTGCGTCCTGCTCAGGCCTCAGCACATGTCTTTCCTGTGGGCGCTCACCTCTGTGTTGTTTCTGGGTCTGACCTCTAACCCTGGATTCCCTCAAATTCTCCTCGTCCCCCAATTCTTCTGGGTGAATCTACCACACAGCAGGAACCTACAATCCTACCACACACACGTGTGCTTAATAAATGCTTGCAAATGAAAGAAACAGCCAGGAATGCTTTGTTCTAATGATGGGAGGGGGCGGGGTGGGACCACCCCATTTGGAAACAGCAGCATGGAGGTGGAGAGGATGGGGCTAGCAGGTCGCATGGGACAGGGAGGGCCCCTCCTTAGGGACTCTGGTCCCCGCCACCAGTTGCAGGCAAGCCCCCACAGACCACCCCAGGCCTGCAAAGACTGGGTGGGCAGGTGCTCAGGAGGCTGTGGTCTCAGGAGGCCCCAGGCCCGCCCTGTCCCTGGGTCGCTGTGCCTTCTGTCTCTTCTGCTCCACTTGACGCTGGAGCCGGGCGAGGACCAGCTCAGCGGCCTGGCTCAGGCTGTGCTGTGGGAACAGAGGAGGAGGAACCGGGTGAGACGGAGGGAGGGGTACACATTAGACCAAAGCAGTTGGGGTGGAGCTGGGCACCCCAAGCCAGGAGCCCAGCTGAGGCTGGAGAGCAGAAAGCAAAGCCCTGTGGGATGGGAAGAGTAAAATGGCTGGGTAGGGGCCCGGCGGGATGGCTCAGTGGTCTAAAGCGCCTGCTTGGGAAAGCTTGGGTGGCTTCAGGGACCATGGTTCTATCCCCGGCACCACATGCTGCGCCAGCCCTGCCCTCGGGGTGGGCTGAGCCGGCCATAAAAATGAGAGAATAAATAAACAAAGGTTCTGAAATAAGAAAAAAAAAATTCTTTAAAATAGCTGGGTCACAGGGCGAAGGCCTGGACAGCTGGCAGGGGGAGGGCAGAGATGGGCTGATCTGAGATTACACCGTGAGAGGAGTGAGGTTCCCACTGGGGAGGGCGAGGATGGACCCCAGGGTGGGCGGGGGCGAGAGTGGGACCCTAGCAGCAAAGCACAAGTCAAATGTACAGAGAAAGTACAGACTGAAGCTGAGGGCCAGAGGCAGGGCCTCGCTAGAGGGTCTGAGGTTAGACCTCAGAGGACAGGGCAGAGAGCAGATGGCAGTGAAAAGGCTCACAACAGTGTAATGAGGGGTGGGTTATGTGGACCCTGGCGGGTGGAGTCCTTCCTCGAAGGCAGACCTCAGGCTTTCCCACTGAGGTTTAACTGTATGCCTTTTACTGGGGTCTAACCTCAGCCCTCTCTACTGGGGTCTAACCTCAGCCCTCTCTACTGGGGCCTAACCTCAGCCCTCTCTACTGGCTCTAACCCCAAACCTTTCTCTTTTCCTGAGGTCCAAATGTGGAGAAAGGCCCAAGCAAACACTAGGGGAGAGCTCCAGAGGTGAATGAAGCCCCAGCAAAATCCCAGGTGAGATCATAGTGGACAGGATCCTGGAGCCAGGTCAGCGGGGAGGAGGAAGCGGGCCGGTGAGTATGGGTAGGCCACGGGCCACGGGGGGGAAGGGCTAGACGTCAGACTGCAGCAGGCGGAGGGTCCCAGGCTGGACTTGGGAGCATCTCAATGCAAACACAGCCCTTTGCCTACTGGGCTCGGGGAGGTGGCAGCTCAGAAGTCAAAGTAGAGTGAAAGGTTTGGCTTTAATAGAAATTGCGGGGGCGAGGGGTGGGCAGGAGATAGCTCCATGGCACAAGTGCCGGCCTGGCAAGCGCAAGGTTGTGAGTTAGAACCCTGGTCCTGCCAAAAAAAAGAAAGAAAGAAAGAAAGAGAAAAAGAAAGGTCAGATCAAAGGAGAAGTGTTCCAGGTTAGACTCAGCAAAAAGTTGCAAACTGGCTGAGGAAGAAAGGCTGGCGATCAGACTTCAAGGGAAAGGTAAGAAGTATGACATCAGCCCAGCACAGCAATGTGTCTGGACCTCCACTACGTGGGAGGCTGAGGCAGGAAGATCACGAATCTGAGACCAGAATAACAAGTGGAGTTTGAGGAGGCTGAGAGGGGAACCAGGGGTGAGAGGAACAGAAGCGGAATCTAAATCTCCTTCTACATCTCCCCGCCCCAGCTCCTAGGAATGGCCTCTGCCTACGGCCTGGCCTGGATCCCTTGCTTCTGCCCCAAACCCCACTGCAGCAGGTGGCACAGGACTGCTCAGGATCCCTGGTTACCTGCAGGATGTGCACTCCCTTCAGGGAGACCACGGCCAGCTCCTGTAGCCCATCCCCCGTCAGGTCCACGTGCGCCATGGCCAGGAGGGGACTCGAGAAGCTCCGCTGCCACAGCAGGCGGAAGCCACGCTCAGCCTCGGGGTGCCTCGACTCTGGGCCATAGTACTTATAGCAGAGCAGCTCCTGCAGAGGGCAGGGGTCATGGTCACCCAGGCTGGCGGGGGTGGTGCAGGGACGCGGGTGTGTATGCCAGTTGCAGCCCTTGAAGTGCACCTGGCCATAGGTGGCCACCAGGACTTCTGGCTGTCCATCCAAGTCCACATCGGTGACCAGGCCACAGAGAACACTGTCAAATTGGTCACTGCCGGGCAGGAGAAGCTGCTCTTCAAGGCCGCGGTTCAGCAGGTCCCTGACGGTTGGTTCCCAGCACCGTGGGGAGACTGAGGTCAGACTGCACAGTGACGTGAGCCAGGTACCTGTGCCACCGCCCTCCTCAGGTCTAAACACACTGCTCCTCCTGCAGCCAGGGCTCCCTTCTCCCTGGTGTGCATATCCTTGTGGTCCCACACTGTCCCCCTGGGGGTATGCAGGGCCCTGGTGCCTGGTCTGGAGGTTGGGCCACCTCTCTCTCAAGTGCAAAGTCCGTTGTTCTTTTTGGGGATCCCCTGCCCCCAGCTTGAAGACACACCCTCAAGGGATCTTAGAAAGACTGGGTTAGCCTCGGTGGACAGACATCAGCTTAACCTCAGCCCCTCACCAGTACACCACAGCTGGCTCCACCATGCTGGCCACGAGCACACTGTATTCCTCCTGCTCTGGTCTGTCCTGGGCCTCTGCAGATGAAATGTGACTGGGGAGGGTATGGGCTTGAGGGGACAAGTTCCAGGCTCCTCCCCATCTCCTCTGCCCCACTGGTGGGAGGAACACAAGTGGTATCTCAGGGTAGAGGACTGAGGCTGTGCCACCCAAGGGAGGACCACAGGTTAGACCACAGGAGAAGTGACCATGGCCCGATGTGAGGAGAGGCAGCTGCTGGACAACAGTTAGGAAGTCTGAGGTTAGATCACAGTGGGAGAGCCACAGGGGAGACCAGGACTGAAAAGCCCAAGGTTAGATCATAATGCAAGGTCTGGGGAAGAAAACACAGGGAGAACCAAGAGTAAAGAGCAGCCTAAGGGACGGAAGGCAGAGTGTAGTTAGGAAACAGAGAAAAGCTCAAGGTGATGTCAATCAGAGACCAGGAGACCAGGAAGCAGCAGCCCCCTGGGACCTGAGTGCTGGACAGTGGTCAGCCCGTGGGAGTAATGGGGCCAGTGTGGGGACAGAGAAAGTCACCGAGTGAGGAGCGAAGGTCACACCACCAAGGGAGGGTCGGGATCTCAGCGCCTGGGCCCGGCACTCACGCTCGGGGGCTGCAAGGCTGAACAGGATCACACGGGAGATGGGGCCATCCTGCAGGACCGTCCACGTCTGCAAAACCTCTGTGTGGAGAGTCTGGGCTCAGGACCTTGGCCCTGGGGCCCAGTCCCTGCTGGAGACCCCCACCTCCAGGCCTAGCCTTCACCTCGGCTCTGCTGGTCCACGTGGGCGACGCGGACGTAACCATTCTGACAGCCAAGGGCTGAGAGACGGCGTGATGTGCCGGGGAGGTTGTGGACATCGAGCCAGAGGACGCTGGCAGGTGGGAGGATGGACAGACAGATGGACAGGACAGAGACCATCACTGAGTCTCAGCCCTGCACGAGCATGCACACCCTCCCCGCAGCCCAGGGACCCTGCAGCCTGACTTCGTGGCCCTGGGCCTCCAGCCAGGGCTTCTCGCACCTGCTGCTCAGGTTCGTGAGCTCTGGGAAGAGGTTTTCCACGGGCTGTTCCTCAAACTGATGCAGCCCCTCATTCTGGGGGAACAAAACTCAGCGTGAGCCCCTAATGGCAGCCAGCTAACAGCCTCATGCCCACACCCGAGGGCCAGCCCACGGCGACCCCCTGTAGGGCTGCGCTCCACCTCACCTCCTTGTAGAGGTGAATGGCCAGGTCGTTCCCACTCAGGAGAAACACGGTTTCCAGCTGATCCCCAACCTGGACCCTGAGTGGAAGAACCGGGGTGTGGCTGAGCTCATGTATTTTACAAATTTCTCCTGCAGAACTTCTTGCCCACGAGAACCCTAGCACTCCAGGATCCAGCTGGCCCCAGATCCGGCTCTAGAACCTCAGAGCTCCTCAGGACCATGGCTCCTTGCAATGTGGCTGGTGAGAACACTCCCAGAAGCACAGCAGAGTGGACTCGCAGTGCTGCCTCCAGCTACAGAAGCAGCATGCTGAGCCTCCCGCCAGATCCTGGGCAGGGAAGGACCTCTTTAAATCCGGGACCCGCATTTCTCAAGTTCTATCTCCTTTGGAAGACTGGAACTTTTGGAAATTGCCACCATGGGCATGGGAGACTCAGGGCATAGTGGAGCATCCAATCCTCACACCTGGGACATCAGTGCCTCGCAATCTCAGTTTAGATTGGTGATATAGGACTCACAGACCGGATCCAACGCACTGGCTGCCTTCCTGTCTTATTTCCTCATTTTTCTTCTTTCCTTTTGACACATGGGATTGAGGCCAGGGTCTGAGCATTGACTGAGCCACACTCCCCAGCCCGCTCTTTCATTCTTTTTCTTTACTTTTTTTTTTCTTTTTCTTTTTCTTTTGTCTGTTTGAGGCAGGGTTTCACTATGCAGTTCAGGCTGGCCTTGAGCTCACACTGATCCTCCTGCCTCAGCCTCCCAAGTGCTAGGATTACAGGTATGTGCCACCACGCCCAGCCTGCCATCTCTTTGCAGTACAAGAATGGCAGGACATTACACAGACTCTCAGAAGGCTGGCTTCTGTAGAATTGTAGGACTTTCACATCTTGGAGTCTTAGATGTCATAACTCTACAGAACTCAGCAGCTGGGCCTGGTGGTGGACGCCTGTAATCCCAGCACTTGAGAGGCTGAGGCAGGAGGATAGCTGCGAGTTTGAGGTCAACCTAGATTATGTAACAAGACCCTGTTTCAAAAACGAAACCACAAAGAAAGAAAATTCAGCATCTCTGGATCTGGGAATGTCAGAATCTAGAACCTTAGAACCTACAAATTCTAGGCGTCTAGCACATGGGTGTTCAGTGAATTCTCTCAGATTATTTGCTTTGGAGATGATGAGATGGTGGTCCCCTGGCTGTCTGGTCCACGCTCACTTTAGAAGCACAAGGCTCTGAATGGGAACGACAGAAGCTGGTTGACTATGGGCAGCGTGGTCTCCTGTTTGCTATTTGCTCCCCTCTCCTGTCCAAGCTCCCTCTACTACACTGGGAGCTTCCCACTGTCCCGTTACCTCCCTGACCCCTAGAGCTATGCTAGCTTTCAATTCCTGGTCTAATAGGTTCCCTTTATTTTCCAGATGGGGAAAGAGGCTCCTGGCGTAACAAGGGGTCTCAGAAGCTGGGTGGCAGGGACACTCACTCTGCATGGCACAGCTGGAAGGGCGTGAACTGGAGTTCCAGGTTCAGACAGCTCTCTGCAGAAGGACATAGGCAGTCGGGCAGCTGGCACCTGCCAGGACCTGCTCCCACCCTCCGGCCCCAGGCCACACTCACGGGCAATGGAGTCCAGGTTGTACTCAGAGCCGGGCTCGTAGTCACAGTAAATGTTAAGGAAGGGGCTACCCTTGTCCCCTGAGTCCTGCAGGAGGAAAATGACCTCATGGGCAGCACGAGAGATCTGGGGCAGGCTACAGGGACCCCTGTATGTAGGGAGGAGGAGGACCTGGGCAAATAGAGGCTATCCTCAGTACCTTGATGAATGTGATCCCCACTACCAGGCCTCGCTTTGGGGGTGACTTGTTGAAGGTGTCTATGGAGACAATTTCTGCATCCACTGAAAGGGGACAATTCAAAATTCATGTTTTGGGACCTCTGGGACCCCACATGGTGACTTCTGGTCGCTGATGACCATCATCACGACCTGTGCCCATGGCTACTGGGACCCCCACCCTTTTCTGTGGCACTGGGGATTACACTCAGGGCCCTTGCACTTAGCTACATTCCCAGCCTTTTATTTATTTATTTATTTATTTAGTACCAGGAATTGAACTAAGGACCTAGAGTTTGCCAGGCAGAGGCTGTGCCTCTGAGCTATATTCCCATCCCCCTTTACATCTTATTTTGAGACAGAGTCATTATTATTTTTAATGTATTTGGTACAGCATCTCACTATGCAGCTAGACTTGTAGTGATCCTCCTGTTTTTAGCCTCGGTGCTGGGATTACAGGCATAGGACACCATGCCCGTCTGGACTTGGTGGCTGGCTCAGCATGGGGAGGGAGGGCTCTGGGACTGGCGTAGCAGGTGGTGCCGGGAACTGAACTCTGAGAAACAGGGTCTTATTAAGCTACTAGGTTGCCTATGAGGGCTTCTGCCTTAGCGCCCCAAGGAGTGGGGATTACAGGCAAGCACCCTCACTCTTGACATTGATCTCTATGTTTCAGGAAACCTCAACTCTAAATACTTTCAGGTCCCTATTATTCCTCTCCGGACACCAATGACTATTATGTGGGACTGGGGTTAGAATTTAGGACCTTGAGCCGGGCGTGGTGGCTCACGCCTGTAATCCCAGCACTTGGGAGGCTGAGGCAGGAGGATCGTTGTGAGTTCGAGATCAGCCTGGGCTACAAAAGTGAGCTCAAGGCCAGCCTGAACTGCACAGTGAGAGCCTGTCTCAAAAATTAAAAAAAAAAAATAGAATTTAGGACCTTGCACTTGGCCAGGCAGGCACTTGTGCCATGGGGCTATTTCCCCAGCCCCCATTAGCTTTGACTCTGTTCAATCAATCACTCAATCCCAATCTCCCATCATGGTGATTAAGTTCCAACACAGCCTCAACACCTCATTCCATGATCCACCCGCCCCCGCCCCCCGCAGCTCCACGGCGCCACGCACCGGGGATGTAGTTGAATTGCAGCTCCTTGGCCACTAGCCGGATTTTCTGCCGGAGGTCTTGGTAGCGGAAGCCGAGAACTTTGCCTTTAAGAGTGGCGGCCAGCAGCTCCCCGCGCCCGTCGGCGCCGCCTGCCAGCCCGTACACATTGCTCTGCGACGAGAAGCGTGTGAAGCTGTCCTCGCGCAGAGGACAAGGCCCCGCGGCCACGGCTGACTCGCCCATCACGCCCCTCTGCAGGTCGCTCCGGTGGCCTCAACTTCAGAAGTGATCCAAACCCTTGAGTGCCCGCCCAGCGCGCAGACTGATGACGTAAGGAAGCCACAGCCCTTGCCCTCTAACAGCATGGCGCCCAGTCCGACTGCTTGGTTTTTGCCCCAGTGCGCCTGCGTGCTCTTCCACCATTCAGCCAAGGAAAGGGGCCGCTGGGAGAGCGAAGAGCGGTGGGAGGTTGTGGTCCCCATGTTGGAAGGTAGGTTTAGATGGGTCACAAAAATATTGCCCCTATGTTCCCAGAAATTAAGCGTGTTTCAACTGATAGTTTATTCAAACTCACACAAAGGTCGAGAGGTGGGGTGTCTTATAGATTTAACTTACCCAAGGCCACCAGCTGCAAGCAATCAATATTGGGACCCCCAAATGGTAACTGTATAGTTCATTATTTTCATAACAACACCTTTTTTTTTTTTTTTTTTTTTTTTATTGACAACTTTCTATTTTTGCCCAGTGTAAGGTTGGCCTGCTAAGAACTGAATACTTTAGTGATGACCAAAGCAGTCATTTCTGCTGGCATCTCTTAGAAGTCTTTCTTCACTGATGTTCACCCAAACAGTAAAAGCAATACAATAGCAACTGAGTTCACTATTGTCAATGGCACTCTCATCACAGTTCTTACAGATGGAATAAGGTTCATTAGCTGCAATTTAATTCCAGGCTCCTCTCCGAATCCACCAATTCCCTGGTCTGTTCCCCAGCCAATGTTCTGAGAAAGCGCTCTTCAGGCAGCACAGTGCTGGCGTTCACGCATAGCAGGGCCGCTTGCAGCAGCGAGTAGAGGGTAAAGGCCATGGTCACCAGCAGTCGCCTACAAGTCCAACCAGTACTTCTCTGGCCGCCGCCGCTCCCTAGCTCTTGTTTTTGAGACAAGGTCTCTCTATGCAGTTCAGGCTGGCCTCACTTTCGTAGCCCAGGCTGGTGTTGTACTTGCACTGACCCTCCTGCCTCAGCCTCCAAGTGCTGGGCTTACAGGCTTTTGCCACCACAACCCCTTTTAAAGTGGGAAATGTTTTTTACTCAAGAAGAGATCCAAGCCGGGTGTGGTGGTTCACGCCTGTAATCCCAGCACTCGGGAGGCTGAGGCAGGAGGATTGGTGCGAGTTCGAGACCAGCCTGGGCTACAAAAGTGAGCTCAAGGCCAGCCTCAACTGCATAGTGAGACCCTGCCTCAAAAAGACAAAAAAAAAAAAAAAAAAAAGAAGAGATCCACGAGATCCACCCACTTCTCTCATTAGCCAATGACCACCTCCTTTACTGAGCTCCTTGTGTGGCGACAGTCACATTGGCTCCAGGTCTCCACTCCTAAACAGTCCCTCTGCACGGGCCTGCTGCTGTTACTCCCCCTTGTTCATTTATTAGGCTTTTACCTCATGCGACAATATCAGTCACTAATCTTTCTCACAGAATCCTCACAAGAGCTCTAGAGACATCACCCCGCTTCACAGGGTAAAGCTCTAGAGACAATCGCCCCACTTCACAGGGTAAAGCAGGGACTCCAGTCAAGCCCTTACAGGTAGATGGTGAGGGTGACAGGCTATAAAGCAGGCTCTTCTCCCGAGAGCCGTGAGGCAGTCCTGAGCGTGCTTCTTGGAATGGAGACCCTGTGTACATCCGTGGATAACGTGCACATAGGCCGACTGCCCATGCCACCTTAAATAATGTCACTGCCCCTCCCTACAGGGAGAAGGCACACTTGTCGGCTGCCAGTTCCAAGTGATCAACTGGCTAGTGACCAACAGCAGGTCTCAGGAGGCTTCACTGAGCTGGGAGTAGCCATTATCAGCTGATGGGGGGGGGGTGCAGAGGGAGGAACAGCAGGGAAAGGGCAAGGGCAGGGCAAGGGCAGGGCAGGGCCCTCCTGTGGATGGGAATTGAACTCTTCAGGAGTCTCCTGGCTGCCTACCCAGCCCCTCTCAAGACTGCTCCTGATAGCACAGCTGGCTGTGAAACTCTGGCTTCTCCAGTGAGGACCTCAGAGAGGGGACCCAGCCCAGGGAGCTCAAGTACCCACCTCTTGGGTAACTCAAACGGAGGGCAGTTCTTGCCCACTTTTGCTGGGCAAGGGCTCCTGCTGGCTCTTACCAGCCCTCCCGCCCACTAGGCCTTATACTCTGCCCACCGAAGCTGCTGCTTCTCCAGATGACAGATGGCACAACTGTCACTGGGGTGCTGGGCCTGCCTTCCAGGAGAGCGTGGGTGAGGGAGTGGGCTGGGCTTCTTCCAGCTCTCTCCACCCAACAGTGCTGCTGGCTGCTGCATGCCACGCTCCAGTGGCAGAGGATCGTGAAGAATCCGAGGCCCCAGGCCCCACGGCTCTGGCACTGCAGGCCCACCCAGCCTGTCCTGAGGATGCTCCCCACAACCCACAGGGCCGAAGCAGCAGGAGAGGAAAGGAGGAAGACTCATGCAAAAGTGGCAATTTTTATTTTCCTTCTTGGGAGCTTCCGGCCCCCACACCAAACCTCCATCAGAGGGAGGCACAGTGCAGGGTGGGTCTGGGGAGGCTCTCTGGGCACCGGGCAGTGGTCTAACCTGAGCCTGAGCTGCAGGTGAGAGCAGGTCCTCAATGGCTTCTTGCGCTTAGAGCTCTGCCAGGGGCCAAAGGGGGGGCAGCAATCAGCCACAGGAGACCTGGCTGGTCAGATGCTGCGGACAGAAGCTGACCCGACTCCTAGCAGTGCTCACAGAGGCCGTGTGAGACTGGTACAGCTGACTGAGGGGGCGAGGACACAGAGGCTTAAATAGGCAGAGGCGAGGGTTGGGGCAAAGGTAGAGGTGACTGGTCAGCAGCCCAGCCTCTGGCACCCCGAGGTGCTGCTGAGCCGCGCCACCATTGCCCTGGTAGCCCACGGGATCCCCGGGTGGGGAGCAGGGATGTCCTGAGCGGGCTTGGCCCACCTCTGCTGCACACACCAGATGGCAGGAGCGGCGGCGGCGGCCTAGCGCAGGTCCTCCTCCTCTCCCTGGATGGTCTTCTTGATGCGCAGCAGCATGGTGGTCAGCCACTGGTCCAGCCGAGAGATGGAGTCGTACTCCTTCACCTGCCAGCACCGTGGAGGGCATTGTACCCAGCCTCGGCCCGTGGGCCCAGCCCCAGCAGCCTGAGGTTCCTGGGCCCAGGCGGACACCAGCGGGGAAGCTGACTTTTGTGTCCTTACTGCCAGGGCCTACCACTTCCTCTGGGAGAAGATATAGCTTAGAGAAGAAAAGGAGGTGCAGCTTCTTTGTTCAAGGAAGGCCTGGAGGTGTGAACCAGGCCTGTCCCTCATGCCTCGGGAGGCAGAGGCCCGGCCCTTGGGCGCAGCCTCCTGAAAGCCTGCTGTGGCTATGACGGTTGCTCCTTCCTCACTAGGGGCCTTACTTCCTGGAGGCCAGGGAGGAGCTCCGGAGAGCTGCACTGCAACCTGGGCTGGGCACAGCCAGGAAGGGGAGCCAGGTCCACACAGGCGGGGTGTGGGGTCCCCCAGGGAGAGGGAGAGTCCCTGGCTCTCTTCCTCTCTGCTCCCTGCTGCTCCTCCTGAGGGACCCACAAGGCCCAACAACCTGAGTCAGCCCACTGCTCTCCCTAGGGGACTTTGGGGGGTGCAGAGACCATGGCTTTCAGGGGTAGAACAGAGGGGCTGTGAGCCCAGAGGGGCTGAGGCCAGGTCCCTCTCCCTCCCGCCCTTAGGGCACCACCTGGCATCTTGGTGAGCACTCTATTCCTCCTGGGCTGCTTGTGGGCATCCTGAGGTGAGCGGCTGAGGAATCATGCTCCTCAGCTGGGGCCCCAGGCCCAGAAGAGAAGAACGAAGACAAAACTGGAGGGGGATGCACAAGACGAAGGCCGCCTGCCCAGGGCCCCATCCGCCTGCCCAGGGCCCCGTCCGCCTGCGCGGCCACTCACTGATTCTGTGTAGCCATCCACGTTCTGCTCCTCATGGGCTTCTAACAACTTCTGTGAATAAACAGCATGGGAAGTAAGGGCCTGGGTCAGAGCCGAGGGCTGAGCAGGAGTGGGGGCTCCCACACAGACAGAAGAGGGTAGCAGGGGGGCGTGCTGGCGCCCGTCCCATGACTCCTGCGGGCACCAACCCATCTGGCCAGCCCTGGGGCTACCACGGCACCTGCCGTTCTCATCCAGGACAGGGAGACCAATGTAGCAGAGAAAGGAAACAAGGCAAGCCCGGGGGAGCCCAGGCACCCCTTTGCTGGCCACCCACCCCATGCAGGGGCCAGGCAAGTGTACCCCACCCTTATCCCCTTGAGTCCCCTGCTCACTTTCACCAGCTTGCATTCCCGGGAATCAGAGAAGGCTGGGAATAGCTCCTCGTACTTCTGGACGGCAAGCTGGCAGTGGGGAGGGAAGAAGAGGACCAACTAGCAAAGGGACCACTAGCGACAGTGGTTGGGCTCAGTGGGGACCCAAGTCAGCGTTCTGTCCTCCCTGGCTGCCCTCTGCCGTTCCCTGGCACTGTCGCTGGTAGCAGCTCCATGGGGCTGAGCTCAGCACTAGGCTGGCTACAGGGATGGACAGGGTCTCCTGGGCAACTGTCCAGCACCTCCATGCCTGTCTAGCAAAGGGGCCTATGCATGTGCCAGGCTGAGGGCTGGGGCCCAGAGAGGAACAGGCGCAGACACAAGGGAGCCCTGGGCCCTGCAGAGCCCCTGATGTGTGGGTAGGGAACTCCAGAGAGGTGAAGCTCCCTGACCAAGTCCTGGGCACGGCTATGTCCGCAGCCTAGGTCACAGTCACAGACCTGTTCCAGAATCACAGGGTCTGGGATTCTGGGCTGCAGTTCATTAGCCAGCAGCCTCAGCAAGGAACTCAGCCTCAGCATCCCCACCTGCAAGATGGGCTGATGCTAGTGCTGCCCTCAGGGTAACAGATTAAAAATTACAAAGGGCTGGCCATGTAGCTCAGCAGATGAAAGCACCTGCAAGCAGGTGCAAGGGAAGTGGTTCATCCCCAGGCCTGCTGTGCCTGCCCCCGGGGCACGCGGAGACAGCAATTGAGACTGGGTGTGGTGGGCCCGGGCGGGATGGCTCAGTGGTCTAAAGCGCCTGCTTGGGAAAGCTTGGGCGGCTTCAGGGACTGCAGTTTGATCCCCAGCACCACATGCTGTGCCAGCCCTGCCCTCGGGGTGGGCTGAGCCGGTCATAAAAATGAGTGAATAAACAAACAAAGGTTCTGAGACTGGGTGTGGTGGCCTGCGCCTGTAATCCCAGCTTTTGTGAGGCTATAAACAGCAGATCAGTATGAGTCCACTCTAGTAGTGAGACCTCGGACACCCTGTAGATGCTTCCCTAAAAAATACAGAAAAAAAATTAAATAAATAAATAAAATAAAAACTACAAAAGGGATTAGCATGGAGTCAGCTGGGAGTTGGGAGCTCAGAAGCCTCCAGGGCCTGATGGGGAACACCAGGGTGGGACACCCCAGTGCCGGCTGGGGCTTCTGGCCGTAGGCCTGCAAGCTGGGCCACATGGAGAGAGGAGCAGGCTCTTTTGGTTGAGAAGCAGCCCGGGCTCACCTTGGCGTTGAGTGAGTCGATGCAGAAGTGGCAGAGTGCTGCCTTGAAGAAGTAGTCCTTGGCGCTGTACTTGAGCAGGGGGCTGTCCATGGCGGTGGTCCCCACCTGTGGCCGCGGGGAAAGCACTAGGAGCTCAGCACAGGGACCCCCAAGAGCCAGGCAGAAGGCAGTTTCGTACCCTGGGCTTAGGCTGGGACCACGGGACAGTGAGCCAGAAACCAGCCCAGGCAGGAGGCCTGGAGCCAAGTGTCCACAGCCTCTTGAGGTGCCGGAGAAGGCGGGGAGGTGGCACCTTACTGTCAGGCCCTGCGGGAGGCTGACATGCAGTGGGCAGGTGGATGGCAGCTGAAAGCACATGAGAGGCGGCACCGCCCCTCTCCCTTGGGGCCAGCTGCTGCCTCCCTCTTGGCCACAGTGCTACCCTCCTTACCCGGCAGAGGGGAGCCCCTGTGACACTCCTTGCCTCCCACTGATGACAGACCCTGTTCTGCCACCCCTGGGCCCCTCCCCATGGGTTCTGCTAGGCTGCCTTGTCCTGGGGCCTTAGGATGGCCCCAGGAGAGGGTGGGGTAGCACACAGGCTGAGTGGTGGAAGCCACAGGCCAGGTGAGCACAAGGTGAGGCCCACATGTAGGTAGCAGGGAGGGGGCAAGACAGGCAGGCAGGCAGGAGGGCAAGGGGCCACTGCTCGAAGGCCAGGGCCCCACACCCACCTGCTCATAGATGTCGATGGCCTTCTGGTACTGCTCCAGCTGCGCGGCATAGCCAGCCACCTTCAGTAGACACTTGTTGGCTGAGCTGTGGGAAGGAGGCATGTGAGGGGAGGTGGCAGTGGGTCCCGAGTCAGAGGGGTGGGCGTGGGGCTGGGCTACCTGTTGGACTCCTCGCCTTTGTAGTAGTCTGCGGACTGCTCGTAGTGGGCGATGGCCTGGGGGGACAGGAGCAGGGCTGGACGCTGTGGCCTCCTTCACCCAGTGCCCCACCTAGGACAGCTGGGTAGGCAGCCGGGCAGCGGGCCTGGTCCCGGCTGCTGCCCACTTACCTTCTCGATGTCCACCAGCTCTGTCTCGTAGATCTCAGCGATGGAGATGTGGTGTTTGGCTGCGATTGTGAACCGGCCCTGGGGACAGAGGACGGGACTGCGTAACTCCCCCTCCATAGTCCCCCCACTCCGCTTCGCCACAGGACTGAGTGACCGCACCATGCAGAGCAGGCATGGTGACTGGCATCAGGGTGGACACTAAGCGGGCTGTCTCGGCCCGTGTGTTGGCCTGGCTCCACCCTGTCCATAAGGCAGAGGTACATGATGTGTGTAGAGGGGCTGGGGTGGAGTCTGGCCCAGAGTTCCTGGGTAAAAGGCTTTGCTAAACCAGGGCTGAGAGTTTTGAGTCCCTATGGTGCGGTCTCAAAGCCTCCCCTGTTCACACTGTGCGCTCCAAGGGGACCTCAGGGTCTGAGATACCTGGAACCGTCTGCTTGCCTCTGCTCTTGCTGCTCACCGCTTGCCAGGCGCAGTGGAAGGGCAAGGCTCCTGCTTGTAGACCTGTCCTTGGGTGAGCCATGCCCCTGCAATTCCTGCACTCAATCATCTTGCAGGGCTCACCAGAGCTGACTGCCACAGAGCAGGCACTCAGCCCCCCACAGCATTTTGCTGAGTGACCCTGCTACTGCTGTTAGGTACGTTAGTGCAGTACCGCTTGCTCTGAACACGGAAAAAGGCAGGGCCTGTGCTCCTGGTAAGGACTGGGCTGACAGGTGGCCCAGGGTAGGAACGTCCCACCCAACCTAGTGCAGAGCAGCCTGGCCTTCTGTGCTGCTGGGAATTGCCACTCAGACCACAGATACACAACAGGAACCATAACTCCTACAAAAGAAAGCAGGATGGCCTGGGAGGATGGAGGGAGGGCAGGAAGGAGAGGCCCTTAGCCCAGGGTTGTTTTTTTTTTTTGTCTTTTTGACACAGGGTTTCGCTACGCAGTTCAGGCTGGCCTTGAGCTCACTTCTGTAACCCAGGCTGGTCTCGAACTCACACCGATCCTCTTGACTCAGCCTCCTAAGTGCTGGGACTACAGGTGTGCGCCACCACGCCTGGCCCTAATTAGCCCAGCTGAGGTGGCCAAGCTCTCCTGGGCTCCCACTGCTCCATCTGCTCTGTGGCAGAACAAGAACCTGCTGGTGCCAGGAGCATGCAGACAGGGATGCTCACGGGACAGGCCCCTTACCATGTCTGTGTAGATCTCGATGGCTCTCATCAGACAGTTGATGGCCTCTGGGAAGACAGAAGAGGAAGCAGGTAAGAGGAGTGAGAGCGAAGGAGGCAGTGGGGGGGAGCAGCAAGTGCCCGGGAAACCTCGCCACACTGTTTCAGCCTGTCCACGGGACCTGCTAGTAACTTCTTCACAGGAGCCCTTCTCTTTGGGCCTGCCACCATACCACCAGCTTCCAGGCAGCTATAGGGATATGGCACAGTCAGTACTGAAAGGCTCCACAGGCGTTTGGGGCCACTTGGCAAGGGTCAGCGTAAAGCCATCCTGGGGGTACCAGGGACCTCGAGATCACTTGGACTCAGCCACCATTGCTGCAGGTCTCTTGAGCAGATCCTACCCTGCACCAGTGCCCAGGGCCTAGGCCTGGGCAGCAAGTGCACGATTTACCCTGCCCCCTACTCCCCTCCACAGGTGACTGGCACAGCCCTCGGCTCTCAGCGCTCCCTACTCTGCCCCTGCCACCCACCAACTCTTCAAATCGCAGGGTTCACCAAAAAGCACCCTGAGATGGCACTGAGAGGAGGAGCTGGGCTCCCTCTGTTGTACTATCTCTTGCAAGACTTTAAATTTGGGAAAGGCTTCTTTTTTTGACAAGTTATTTGGAGGAGGGAAAAACATGAGTTGGTGGCAATTTCTAGCAGATAGAAATGAGCTCTCAGGGTAGTTTTTAAAAAATATCATTTTGATGCATCTGGAGAAGGCTGCTGAGAAGGAACGGTGAGCAGCGCAGAGGACAGAGGGCCTGGATAGGCCGAAGGGCTCTCCCAGCTCCTGGGTGCCCCTCCAGGACAGCACCAGAACTAAGAAGCGCTTCACCCCTGCTCTCAGTGGGCTCCTAGTCAAGTACTAAGCAAACTCACTCTGAGGGAGTCATGTGAACTGAGACTGTGAGCCAGGTCTGTGGCTAGGTCCTTGGGAGTCCCCAGATGTATAAAGTGGGGTCTGAGTGATGCTCTGGGAGTCTGTCAATTCCATCCATTCTGTTTTATGGAACTGGGAATTAAACTCAGGCCCCTGTGCTTGCCAGGCAAGCGCTTATTATGCTGAGCTGTCTCCCCAGCCCCTCCATCCATTCTGAGAAGCCCGAGGATACCAAGAATGTGCACCTTGTGTTATGGCTCTAGGCTTTTAGCTGGGAGCAGGAGGGAGTGGGAAGAAAAGAAGGGGCACTGGGTGTGGTGATGCACAGCCGCAGCCGCAGCCCTGGGGAGGCAGAGGCTGAGGCTGAGGCCAGCCTGAGCAGCACAGCCAGACCGTCCCTCCAAGGGCGGAGAGCGTGTGGCTAAAGCAGGCAGAGGCAGCGCAAATAGAGGGACATATCAACAAAACAGGAGTCCAGGGCGATGTTATTTTGTCTATGAGGTGTACAGCCAAGCAGGTCGGGCAGGTCTGGAAATGAAGGCTGGAGGAGGTAGTACCAGCCCTGCTGGGGCCTGGCCACTCGCAGGCTCCTTGTCCTGGTCCCGTGTGGGCCAAAGTGGTGAAGGCTGCACCCCAGTAAGAGTAGCAGCTACCCCCAGCCTGCTGCAAGGGCGCTGTCAGTGAGGCGTGACCCCTGGAGCGGCAGCGGGGGAGGAACATGGATTTACAGGGCCAAGGCTCCTTTGTGCCAGTTCCTCGCTCTGGGAATAGCTGTCCTGGAAAGTGGCAGGTGGCCAGCTGACACCCCAGCCAGCTCCTGGATGAGCTGCTGACACTCACTTCACTGGCTTTTCTCAAGTTGCCAGGCTTTGGGCACCCGTGGTGTTCGCACCCTCCTCAATCGGCCTGAGGGAGGGAAGGCTGTACCTCACTAGACCTTGGCACAGACGGGCCGGCGCCATGCTGCGCATGATGCGCGCTGGCTCGTGCTAGGCCTGTGCTTTAATACAGGACGGAACAAAGTCACTGCAAGGAAGGACGTGGCTCCTCATGGACATCATACAGCTGCTGCGCCCTTCCCTGTGAGCCCTGACGGGCTCCAGACACAAAGCCACTGTCACCTCCAAGCAAACGTGCTCACACCCCGACTCCCTATGACCAGGCAGGCTCCTGGAGTCCAGGGCTGCATGCACTACACTCTTTTCTCACAGCTGTGTCCTCCCCATCCCAAGAAGCCCCAGCCACATCCTCAGTGAGCAAGCTCACAACCTCAACGCCCTCCCCTGGCTCTGGGCTTCCCCCCGCCATGCTCCCTGCCACACTGTGCTTCTAAAGCCGTGAGCCATGCCTGAGTTGGGCCCACCTTGCACTCTCCGGTCAAGGGGAGGGGCTGGTGCAACCACATCAACCAGGCCTGTCTGCAGGAAGAGCACGTGGAGGGGAGGGGAGGGGAGGGCAGGGCAGGGCAGGGCAGGGGCGTGCGTGTGCACAGCCTCTCCCCCCACCCCCCAGCCTGGCAGCTGCCACCCCAGAAACAAGTCTTTCCAGTCACTCTGCACGGGGCAGCAGCTGAGTGTCACAGATGCTAGGCGGCATCACCAGGCCAACCAGTTCCCCGGGGAGCAGAAGGGAGGCTGGGGGAGGGCTCTGCACAGGATATGAGATTCCTAGCGTGACTGGAGCCAAAAACAAACCCAGGGTCGCCCTGGGTCATCAAGTCGCCCATGAGATCTGCTGTGACCCACTCATCACAGGGCTGTTCCCTCTCGAATCCGTGTGGCCTAAGTCCTAGCACATGACTGCTCTGGCCTACATCTACGGGACGCCAAGCTAAGGAGGGCATAGCAGAGACCTGACCATGTGAGGCAGCATACTGGAGGCTGCAGAGAGACCTGTGCTCTGCTGCAGCATGGCAAGGACCAGCCTTGATGCCAATATACGTGCCTCCTTTAAAAAGAATGCGCCCCTGGTTTCCACTCTTGAGAGGATAACGGCATGAGATGGTCATGTAAAACGTGTGCTAAAATTCAAAGTTAGAGCCTATGTTGGGCCCTAAGATTTTAAAAAAACAAAATCCCCAAGCTTAGAGATGTCGCTCAGAGGTAGAGCACATGCTCAGCATGCAAAGGGCCTGGATTCCATCCCTAGCATCACGCAAAAGTCAGTCAGTCAGCCAATCAAAATTCTGACCCCAGGAAATCCCCACGTGGCGGCCACAGGCTGGGCTTCTCAGGGCGACCCCGTGGGGAGAGGCCTTCTAGCTGGAGCGCCTGTCCCTGCATGCTCTCACTTAAGGAGCTTGTTCTCTGGCAACTGGATCTGAGGCTCTGTTCTCACTGATTTCTCTCCAGGGTGTAGGGAAGCCAGGTTAGGATAATTTCCGCTCCTTTTTCGGCAGTAACTCCTACCTGGTTGGTCTCTGAACGCCCCCGCTCCCTTCTGCCTGTTAATTCTGACAACAGAACAGCTTTGCCTCGCTCCCTGGCAGGCGGAGGGTCTGAAAAGTAACTCCCACTCCCAAATGCTGTAAGAGGGGAGGGGAGGGAAGTGACAGGCTGGGGGGGGGGGCGGCGGGACAGTGCCAGTCGCAGGAGAGGAGCCAGCTCTGAAATTTGGGCTGTGTCTCAAGTCTATCCCATGTTGGCCACTGGAAAAATCTAGTCACCTGGACACCTGAGAACTCTGAGTACGCTCAGGTGTGCTGGTGGTCACTGTGTGGCCCTGGGGGTCCTCACCTTGGGGATCAGCTTTCTTGAAGGCGTTCCCAGCGTCCACAAAGCAGGTGGCTGCGTCATGCTTGCTCTGGAGCTGCAGGTGCAGTTGGGCAGCCTGGCAGAACGCGTTCCCAGCAGCTGGAAAACAAGAGTGGTCCAGCTTCAGGGGTTGCATACAGACACTGCCAGAAGGGGCTTGGGCTCTCAAGCACATGGAAGGAGGCCCAGAGAGAAGCCAGGACCGGCCCACATGAACAAGCCCAGTGGAGTCCCAGTGCATAACCTTTATCCTGCCTTTGCCAACATCTCTAGGGCCACCACTTGTTAAGGTCCTGGGACAGGAAGGCAGAGCCAGAAGCCCCAAAGGACATGAAACCAAGGCGAGGAGGCACCAGCACCCGCCAGCTTGGCAGTCCTTGGCACCCAAGGCAAAGTGGAGGCTGGGGTGACAGAGAAAGGCTCAGAGGGGAGCGGCCCCGGAAGAAGGGCATCTGGGATTAAGGGTGCCCCTTGCTTCCCTTGCCCAATCCTGTTTCTTTCTCCCACTGCTTCCCAATGCTCTTCCTAGTGACTTCTCAAGCCCTGGCCCACTGCACAGAGGGTAGCATACTTTAATTAAACTGTGAGGCATGCTGGGGGGTTGGGGAAATAGCCTGTGGGCCACTGAACTCCTGGACATGCAGAAAAGTGCCTACCTGCCCTGAGCTCATCTGCACAGTCACTTTCTGGGGGTCTCAAGCCATTCTGTCCAGACGTCTCCTAAACCAGCTTTGGGAGGCATCAGGGCCTCCCCTCTCTGGGCCTTCACTGTGATCTCTCTGAAAGCTCCAAACCTGAACCCTAAATTTCAAAAAACAGGGATGCTAAAAGGAAGAGAGTGGCCCAAGATGTCTGCTGGAATTGTTGAATGGCAAATGGTAACACATTTTAGAGGAAAAGCAACAGGTATATGGTTGAAAAGTAGGCATGCTTTCTCTCCGGCCCTTTATCAGCTTGGGAGCACAAAAATACACACAGCAGGTGGCCGTAGGTATGGTGCACTTTGCTGAATGTCAAGGAAAGCTCTCCTAATTTTTGAAACCAGCTGATGGGGTTCTCACATCATGGCGATGGCCACGGCCTCTTCGCACCTCCACGTCCCACCTCCATGTCCACCCCCACACCCCTCTCCAATGTCCACAAGGCTCCCCACAGGTTCCCAAACTGCCTCCTGCTCTATTTCCTTGGTCCCATCTTGTTGACATTGGAAGCCACACTGTGCAGCACCAATGGGCCTCAGTGCGCTGGGCCCCAACAGCTCCCCTCGGGCCAGGGGCTCCCCCAGGCAGGCCCTCACTTGCAGTCCCAGGAGCCCGCTGCCTCGTTGGGCAGAGTGCTTGGCACTGAGAGCAGATTCTGACTATGCCTGGATCTTGGTCACGGCAGCCTGGGGAAGGTGCTGGGCCACACCTCAGCTTCTCAGTCTGTTTTGCCCCATTAATGGTATCCCAGGGCAGCTGGAATGAGTCAATTAAATTATGCATGACAGATCCTTAGTAGAATGTCCCACAAATGACGGCTATCATTAACAGATTCCCCCAGCCCAGAACTTGGACTCTAGTGGAAGCAAGACGGAGTCATTTCCAGGAAACGCCAAATTCTCAATTTAGAGAGAGATTTCTCCAAGAGCTCATCACATGGGTCTACCAGGACTCAACGGCATCATCTCTACCCTTTCTATCCTCCCCGCTTCCATCTGGACCAAAGGGCTCAGGTGTCCCCACTGGGAGTGGGTGGGAGGCCTGCGGGGCTTGCCCTCGGCCAGGCCTGTGGATGGGAAACGGACAGGGAGGGGACCAAGCACTGCAGCAGACAGCACATACCACTCCAGTTTTTGGCCATTTTGAACATGTTCGCGGCTCTGGCATACATTTCACATGCTTCTTCTATTTTGGATGAGCCTCTGAGGAAAAATAAAGGGAAAATAGGTAAGAACACTATGTAGTCTGGTACCAGAAAGAGCACACATTCTGCCCTGGTGACAGTGAAGACGTGTCCCACCTTTCTGCCCCTCCCACCTCTCACCACACCCTATGAAGCCCCTCCCCCTAGCCTCCTCCTGAAGGCATACTGGGGTGACCACTTGCTTTCGGTGGGGGCTTCCTGACTTCCATATGTAGCCCAGCAGCCTCATGCACAACCTGCCTGGGCAGCAAAATGAGCAGTGGATGCTAGGCACTCTGCCAGCGCTTCTGCCCAGATGTTGACACCTTGCTGGTTTCCCAGTGCCTTGTATAAGGCCGCTGATCCTCCAAGTCCTTGCCACCCTTTACCTATTCAGAACTCGGCAGCACAGCCCAGCCACAGGCAGAGTGTAAGATGTAAATGTGAAAGGCTCTCATTTGTGTTCCAAAAAAAAAAAAAGAAAATAGAGAGTGTGAAGAATAGTAACATACATGTTTATATAAACATAGAGTATTTCTAGACAAACACAAAAAGCTAGTAATAGCATTTTTCTCTAAGGTGAAGTTTACAGCGCTGGGCCAGGTGTGGGAGGGCAGACTTATTCACTGCTCGCCTTCAAGGTGCTAATTGTTTTTACCATCTGCACACTTTACTCAGGGAAAGAGTATGTTTTAATATTAATCTTTATTTTTGACTCTGTAGTCCCACAATGAATTGCATTTCTAGCAATTTATCCTATGAGTTGAATCAGAAAAGTTACAAGGATATTTGTAACAGCAAAGCAACCTCAAAAACATGTGCAATAGTGTCCTGAGAGAAATATAAGGGTATTATTATTTTTCAAAATTTTTATGGTGCTGTGGATGGAACCCAGAGCCTTGTGCATGGTAGGAAAATGCTCTATCATTGAGCTACACCTCCAGCCACAGGGACACATGTGCTCTTGAAAAATAAAAGGAGGCAGGAGAGATAGCTTAGTAGAATAAGTGCTTGCTCAGGGCCTGATCCCCGGTTCCACAGAGAGAGAGAGAGAGAGAGAGAGAGAGAGAGAGAGAGAGAGAGAGAGAAGGAACTGTCTTTGTACAGCTGATTTCTCAACCTCCAAGCAACACATACACCTCTTCCTGACCTGCAGGCTTCTTCCAGTAGCTCCACCCCACTGTCCCTACTATGTGCTCTATCCATTCCATCCCAAATTCAACCAGGCCCAGGCTGTGCAGCCCCTGATCTTCGTAACTCTTCCATCTCCAATAACTCACATAACCAAAGAGTAAAATTCACATTCAGGAGTCCCACCAAGTTCTTCCCACAATGATGTAACCGCTATTCTACTTCTTTAAAGAGAAAATGGAGCCTTTAAAAAGGGTGTGGTGGTGCACGTTTGTGATCCCAGCACTCAGGAGGCTGAGGCAGGAGGCCCTCCATGAGTTCTACACAGCCTGAGCTACAACACAGAAAACTCAAGGCCAGCCTGAACTATGCAGTGAGACCCTGTCTCAAAAAAAAAAAGGGGAGGGGGAGGTTGCTTCCCCAACCAGAAGCTATGCACATCTTCACTGCCCCACCCTTTATTCATGCCTTCTGGCCAATGTGGCCCCTGGCCACCTGCACACACCAACCACAGCTATGCAGTCTACAATCCTGGAGACAGTGCTCGGTGCTCGGTAGGTCTAGGCAGGCCTGGAATTGCCCCCACCTCCTATGTACTGGGGCGTGCTCCCTCATATGCCCAGTTCCCTTCCTTTAATTTTTAGTGTCAGACAGGATTTTACTAAGTTGCCCCTTGAATTACTAATCCTCCCGCCTCCACCTCCCAAGTAGCTGGGATTTTGGGGACCCAGGTGATTCAGATGACTAAGCAAATCTGGGAAGGACAAACTGGGGCTGGGTCAGGCTGGCAGAAGCCAGAATCACAGTCCCTGAATCCAAAGCACATCAGCCAAGTAAGGTTCGTCCTCGGTCGGCATCTACCCAGGAGGTGGCACTGAGCCTTGTGCTCCTCCACAAGCTCCCCCTAGCTGGGCAACAGACTTCTTCAGGGCCTCCCGCCAGGGGGGCTGCGTAGAGGTGAGGAATGTTCCTAAGTTTCTGGCAGAGGAGGATCCTGGAGGAAGGGAATTCAGAACGCCTCAGGAAGCCTTCTCCCTCCAGGATGCTCCTTTGTCTGCGATGCTGGCGATGGAACCGCACAGTTGCACCAGGTTCTGCACGGCTCCCTGAACGTTCTCGCACAGGGATGCGTTCAGATTTTCACCAGGGGCCTGGCCACCCTACTGTGACAGCCCATTCTTCCCTTCTTTGTCCTACACAGCCGCAGGTGGCCTCTGAAAAGAGCACAGGCTGCCAGCAGAGCTGAAATGCGGAGGCCCAAGCCTATGAACAGCAATGAGCAGTGTCAGCTGACCAGGTTTGCCTGGGCTCATAGGAAAGAGGACACAAAGCTTGTCAGCTGCCTGGGCTGAAATGCGCTGATCCCGGCCTAAGCTGCATGGATGATTCTGACTGCAGAGTGGAAAAGCCAGGGGATGAACACCTGCTCAGGTGCCAGGCCTGCCTTCCCTTTCCCCTGAATACTCTGGGCCTGGCCCCTGCTGCGGCAAGGCAGCTGGACCAGAGGGTATCTCTGGGGTGCCACCATCTTCTGCTAGAGATGAAGGCAAGTCCCCCAAGGGAAAAGTAACTTGCAGAGGCTTAGAAGGCAGATCCTGGGGAACGCACATCTGAGCATTTGTTACACAGCAGGCACCAGAGAGTAGAGCAGTGAGCAAAGAGGAACCGCTCGGCCCTTGATAAACTGGGATCAACAAGCCAACTCATGGGGCCTGTGCAGCAGGGGATGGGGAGGGCAGCCCTTGACCCTTAGTCCTCAGTGACTAAGGAGCCGCCCAGGGAAAGAGGCAAGAGTGTGCCAGGCAGTGCAGAGCATGCGCAAAGGCCCCAAGACTGTAATATGGATGGCAGGTTCAAAGAAGCGAAGTGGGCCGTGACAGCTATGGTGCAGAGGAGCAGGCAGGGAACACAGCAGGCAGAGTCCAGGCGAGGGTGCAGGGCCCATTTTAACTCAGCAGGAAAAGGGCCAGAAGGAAGATATCCTGGCTCCACACTCCTTCCAAGCTGTCTCTGCATGGCTTAGCCGGGCTCATGCTTCCCCTCTAGGAGTGGCCTGGCAAAGCCTGCCAGGTTTCTGAGCAGAGAGACCAGGCCTTCTCCCTCTGCCTCATGCACGAGATCCAGGGAAGCTTGCTGGACCTCCTGCTGAAGGGCCTGGGTGGCAGTGAGTGACAGCTGACAGTCCTGCCTCCACTGACCTCCTTCAAGCTGCCTCTGCTACACTCTTCCAGCCCACGGCTCTGAGCCACACTGGGAATGAGGGAACTGGTTTGGGCCGGCCCAGTGGCGAGGGCTGTCTATAATTACCCCTCTGCTCGCTCCCCCATAATGCGGAGGAAGCAGTCGCAGGTCTTCCAGGCGCAGACACCAACCTCCAGCAACCGCCATATGGAGGGTGAGCACTGCCAGGAAGCACAGGCATAGCAGGACAGGGCCTGGGGCTTCAGCAGGCAGTTGCAACCACCCTCCCTCCAGCCTCTAGACACTTCGAGACTCCCAGCAGTGTACCACCAGCCACCCTCACTTGCAGGACCCTAAGAACCAGAGGGACAGATGGACTGACTCGCAGTTCTGGCTCTGACACACGCACCCTCCTGTCTCTCTGCAGCAGCTACAGCCCCTGGTCTATTGGCTTGACCATCAGTGAGCACCTCGGGAGGAAGCGAGGCCCAAGGCTGCCCCTGCCCTTACGTGTTTTGCGCAGCTGACCTAACCTGGGCGCTGACTGTCCAAGGTGTCCATCCAAAGAACCATGTCCAGGATCCTGGGGTCTCAGAACCCCTATCACACAGAAGGCACTGGGGCTCAGAGACCTGCCCAGGCTGATAGTGCAAGAAGTGGGACAGCTGAAGAAGGAGCCTTGGGGCCTGCTCTGGAGATCCTTAGCTGCCTGGCCTCCCCCCCTCAGTCGCTTCCCACAAAAGAAACAGCCCACCCTGCCTGGTTGCCTTCCTTATCAAGTGGTCTCTGCTGAGCTGCTCCTCTAGGCGGAGGATCAGTTACACCCCCACACCCCCACCTGAGCCCATGGTGCTGTTCCAGGCAGAAGAGATGTGAGACGGTGAAGGCATGCATGGCCTGAGCTGCTGGCCTTGCACTCTGCTGATGGCAATGCTGTCCGCACTCAGGGTCACCCCACAGTCCCGGAGCCTGTGGCACCAGCAAATGCTAACCCCTCACGGATATGAGTTTCCTTGGGCCCCAGTGATAAGGATGAAAGCACAAAGCTTCGCCTGCAACCCCCCAGCTCTGAAATCACTCAAGCCCTCTCATGACAGCCTGTACTGCAAAGGGCCAGGCGTAAGAGACCTGAGCAGAGTCTGATTCAGACACGTGGCCAGGTGTGACCTCAGGCTGGGGACTTCCAGCCACAGTGTAGCTAGCTGTAAAGTGGAGACAACTGGGGCTCAATCCCCAGCATGGAGTGTGACACGAAGCCAGTGCTCGAATGGCTGCTTCTGTGCAGAGAAGCTCAGAGGGTGCCAGCCACCCAGAGAGCAGCCAGACGGGCCTGAGTCCAGAGCCAGCTCCTTGCTTGCCAGCCTTGGTTTCTTCCTCTGTCACTAGGGATGAGCCTCACCTCGCTGCCAGTGCCCATTCTGGAGAATAAGCATCCCTCTCACCAGGCCCCAGACTGTGTAGCTACTACTGGATCAGCATGGGTTTCACTTCTTCTGCCCCACATTAGCTAGGTCTGCCCCTTTTCTTAATTACTTTTCTCCTTGTTCAGACAAAATACCTGACAACTAAAACTGGAGGAAAGGATTTTTTTTTAAATAATGCATGCAGTATGGGGTCTGCAGGGCCCTACTACACAGCTCTCACTTACGGTGATCTTCCTGCTTTTCTCCCTCCCAAGTGCTAGGATTACAGGCCCATGTCATCACGCCCCATCTCAGTGTGTCCCAGGGGCGGGGCCGCCGCAGCAAGCACTCAGGGTCCTCCTGGACATTATATTCTATACGGACTGCTGGCCTAGGGCCAGTGTGGCACACCCAGGGTGGGCCTTTCTGTTATCCACTCTCTGAGCTATGCCAAACCAATGGACTAATTTAGTGATCACACACCCCAGATCGCAGCACCACATGCTCCAAGTCTGCCACCTTGGAAAAGCCCACACCTCTGTCTCCAGGACCAGAGTCCTAGGTGCCCCCCGCCCCCCGCAGCTCATGACACTGATACAGCACCATCAGCCTCCACATCTGTGGGTTCAGTATCCAGATTCAATCAACTGAGGATCAAAACTATTCTAATAAACTGCATCTGTACTGAACACATACAGGCATTTTTCCTTGTCATTATTCTCCCAACAGTGCAGTGCAGTAAGCACAACTACAGCACTTACATTGGTATACGAAACCTAGAGATGATTTAAGATCTGTGGGAAGTGGGGGCGGAATAGCCGGTTCAGTGCGAGCTCGACCCTGGGCCTGACGTGCCAGCCCTGCGCTGAGAGGGCAATCGAGACGACGTGTGGTGGTGCGTACCAGTAATCCCAGGTCTTGGGAGGCTGTAAAAAGGCACATCACTACGAGTCTGATCTAGTAGTGAGACCCTGAACACACCCTGTAGACCCTTCCCTAAAATACAAAAGGTCTACAGGAGCCTGTACAGGGACATGCAAATACTACACACAGCAGACTGCGGCCTGAGGCCATTCTGGTACCTGCACTGGGGAAGGGGTGCCTGGGGAAGGGATCCAGGGCTTCATATACACTGAGCATATACTCTAGCACTGACCTACACCCCAGCCCCCTTTTCCCTCCCTCCCTTCTCAGTACTGGGACTGAACTCATGGCCTCCACACTGAGCCAAACCTCCTACCCCTGCACTTTATTTACTTAAGATAAGTAAATATCTTAAGAACTTGCTAAATTGCCCAGGCTGGGCTCAAATTTGCACTCCTCCTGTCTCAGCCTCCCAGAATCCTAGGATTATAGGTTAATTCAACCAGGTCCAGCTCCTCTTGTTTCTTACACCCATACCTGCTACTCTGCACCACAACGGGATCACACATCACTGCAGCTCCAAAATGAATCTTTCATTTTCTCAAGAGCCATGCAGAAAGTGCCTGGTTTCTCAGCAGTGCTATCTGGAACATGAGGATTCTAAAAACGTCTGTATAGCTACGTAGGAAGGTCCCAGCCCTGGAGAAAGCCAGATCTCCCAGATGCCCTCAAGAAAGACTCAATACTGAGACTATGTAAGTGGCTCCTGGGGCCTGCAGGCCGTTCACACAGGATCTGACTTGCCAACACCGATCTTCAGGACTACATTGTTTGCATACAGGACACCGTGTCTGCCCTGTTTCCAGCACCTTCAGCTTCCGATGACAACACCTAGTGATAGGGACACTAGCAAGTGCTAAGCACCACCAGAGCTAAGTCCACTCTCATCTCGCTCTGCACACACCCTCCTTATAGATTAGGACAACCTGAGGAAGCAGGGCATATTCTGATTACAGGCGGACTTTTTTTTTTTTGGAGTGGGGGCTGGCTCAGGCCGCCTGAAGGGTGGGTCAGATAAGGCTTGTGGAGCTGGGGATCAAACCTTGGTCCCCTGCACCTGACTGTGTTTGCCTGAGCAGGTGCTTAAACAACTGAGCTAAGCTGCAGGTCCCCTGATTCTGATCATAGGTATCCACAGAGGCAGAACTGTTTATTTTAGATCTCCTGGGGTAAGATGGAGGGGAGATGTTAGGGAGGGAGAGTCCAGGGGACATAACTGCCACTCAGAACCTGTACAATGGCTAAGGGGCATGGCAGAGAAGCTTCTGGATCCTTCAGTAGACCCAGAGCCACAAGGAGACACAAAGAGGGCTCGACTCTCTCTTCATTCTTTGCAGAACCAGGGATCGAACTCAGGACCTTGCACTAGCCAGGCAGGCACTTGTGGCCCTGAGCTATCTATCTCTCTGGCCCCTCTCCTTTTCCTATTACCACTTTTATGGTGTTTCCAGAGCAAAGCACACGTCTGTGCTGCTCAGCCCACTCCTGTCATCCCCCCACAAGGTGCAGGCACCTTCCTTCTCCTAACTAGGGAGCCTCACCTGCGCTGGCTGCAGGTACACAGAAGCCTGCAGCCCAGAGAAGAGCAAAGGCTGCCCTTCCAGGCACAGGAGCGTAAGAGGCCCACTGGATGGAGCAAGGGCCTCTGACTTTGGGAAGCTGCCCTCGCTCAATTTCCCAAAAGGGAGAAACTTTAGCAGCAGCACTCCCTCGGCCAGGCCAGGAGTGAAGGCCAGCTGTGAAATGTTTAACCCAGGCAAGGCCAGTGCCAGGGCGCACGGTGGCCACGATGGGTTCTACCTGCACAGGATGAAGTCCTCCCAATTGACCTCTGGATGTCCCTTGGTTCCCGGACACAGACTCCAGGCTGGCCTTGCCTACTCCCCTAGCAGTACTACCCCAAGGCCTCTTGGAGAAGAATTTTCCTTTTTTTTTTGGTTAGCTCAGGCTGCCTTAAGGACAGATCTGGTGCAGCTTGTAGAGCTGGGGATCTATCAAGGTCCCCTGTGCCCGACTGAGTTTACCCAAGCAGGCACTTTAAACAACTGAGCTAATCTGCAAGCCCCTTTCCAAGGCCCCTTGGAAACCCACCTGCTCGACTTCCAATCAAAGAAGGTTAGGAGGGGTCAGCTCCCAAACTACAATCTCTGAATTGCGTCCTTCCCAAACACACTCAGAGATAGGCAGGAGTCTCAGGGCATAGTGGCCTCAGAGAGGGCTCTGGAAGCTGACAGGCCAGATCTGAATGTGTCTCTCCTGCTGAGTGCAGTGCGGTTAAACCAACTTCTCCACTTCTCCACATCCCCTCCTCTGCCTGCACGGGGGCTCTGTGAGACTGAGCGAGAGAAGGCAGGAAGCGCTCAGCCCAGGCCTGACGCAGGCAGTTAGTGCCCAGCACACAACACGGGCTGATTCTACTGTCACTGTGGCAACCTCAGGCCACCACGCTCCCCCACACCAGCTGCTGCGGCCCTTTGTGAAGGGCAAACAGGAATCCTCTAGGACCAGCCCTCACCGGAAGCCCCCTTGCTCCCAGGGCTTCAGGTGTCCAGCCTTGCCACAGTGCCCTGCCCCAATTTTATGAGTACCTTGGGGTACTCACCAACTTTCGTGAGGCCTGCTTCCCCGCCAACCTTGCTCAGACTGTCCCCTCTGCCTGAGTGCTGCTCCTCACCATACAGCACTCCTAGAGCTTCTAGTCAGCCCCGGATGGAGGCCTTTCCTCTGCAAAGCCACTGCCAGGGCCTCTGGATCTTGATCCCCCCCCCCCCCCCGTCTCCTCTGTCACTCACTCGGGGCAGAATATCTCTGCACGTCCAACCTTTGAGGCTCCTTGGGGCCAGCTCACCAAGAGCCTGCCTCTAGTTCACGCGATTTCCCCTCAGAGCTGGAGAGCCACTCGACTCAGGCCTTCCTCTCATTCACAATTAAGCTTTACTAGCCCTTGGCAGTGTTAACCTTGCTTTTCTCACCAGGTGACAAGTGTCTCTAGGACTAAGTGCTCCTAGCAAACACAGCCCTACAGTACACAAATCTCTGGGTGAAAGGGATTAGAGAGATACGATAGCTCCATCATGAAAACTACTGCTGAAAACTGAGCTCTTGGCCCCAGCCCAAACACTGCACTGGAACTTCTCCCCGGACAAAGAAGATCCAATTCCTTTCAGCCTCCAAACCTAAACATTCCTCACCTAAAGAGCACCACCCATTAGACCAGGAGTTGCTCTATACCAGTCAACTCACTGGCATTCTTCAAATTCTTTTGCTAAACATTATGCAAACACAAACCAGCCCTCTTCATTTCTTTCTACTGCTCCCAGGCTCCTAACAGTCTCGAGCAATCCCCAGGGCCTCCCCACAGTCCTCTCCCCAGCCTCTGGTAGACCCCAGGTCCACCACCTCACCTACGTCTCTGCTTCCTGACTCTGCACGTCAGGTCCAACACGGTCCTTCCTCGCCACCTGCTCCCCGACCACTCCCAGTCTCCGCTGCTTCCCCTGCCCCTTTCAGGACCCTCCCCAGTGCACTCCTTTCCTAATCCTTTCCAGATCCTTCCATCCCCTCTGCCCAAAGCACCAAGACTTCCAGCCCTACTAAGTTCCTAAGGCCCAGAATACCTTTTCCATTTCCTGTCACTCCTCTCTCCCTATTCACACACCGGCTTCCTAGTTTCTCCCTTCTGTGGCCTCTGCAAGACCTCTCCTGTGTTGGGTCTCTATTAGCTCCTTCCATGAGCCAAATTTCTTTCCTTCTGGTTAGTGAAGTCACAGGCCCCGCCCCCTTTTTGTGGTACCAGGGAACCAAACTCAGGACCTTCCTTGCCTTTGCTAAGCAGACATTTCAGAGCTTTAATCACATGCCAAACTCAATTTGAAGCAGTTCACACATAAACCTCTAAGGTCAGTTTTACCAATAATCTCCTGTATCTTGGAAATTATAGAACTTATCTAGTATAGTGAACAAATGGGAGTCTTTTAAAATTTAGAAAGCCGGGCCTGGTGGCGCACGCTTGTAATCCCAGCACTCGGGAAGCGGAGGCAGGAGGACTGGTGTGAGTTCGAGACCAGCCTGGGCTACAAAAGTGAGCTCAAGGCCAGCCTCAACTGCATAGTGAGACCCTGTCTCAAAAAAGACAAAAAAAAACAAAAAAAAAAAAAATTAGACTATTGATGCTTTTAAGCAACCATACTCTTCAAAGCACAGTCAACTTCCGTGAACTGAATCAAACTTTACGTGAAATGCTTGCCACATCCCAGGTGTTAGTCCTGTCTGCCAACGCCACCCGGGGCCTCTCCTACTACACACTAGTCATCCCCTTCAGATTCCAGGGCCACGGAGCAGGGGCTGGCCGCCCATTTGTTTTCCTCTCTTCTCTCATCTTTGCCTACTATCTCTCCTCCACCCCAGCCTAGTCAAATCATGTCTTCACCTCTCTGACGAGGCATCCACAGCCCTAAACTCAGGTCGTGTGCTCAGATCTCCTGAACCTGTCCCTCTTAACCAGAGCCGCACACACCCTAGCACCTGCACACGCAGTCCCGAGCTTACCACTTTCAACATCACCCAAGCTGCCGCGCCTAGATGTCAGAGTCCTTTGCCCTCTGTCCTACCACCCCGAATCCTACCAACCCACTGTCACGGCCTTGCAAAGGTGGGTTCCGCAGGCACCTATTGTCAACACCGACCTGAGACCTTTCGAACAGCGTCCCCGAGAACTCCAAAGGCTTTTGTATCTGTGGCTCTCCCAGATTTCCCACGCGGGTTGGCCCCCTTCAGGCCTCAGTCTTCGCTCAGCCCAATTCTCCTCCGGCTCCTTGGCCTGTCTGCAATTTGAGTTCCGCTCCTGGCCTCAAGATGGTGTCGCTTTGTCCAGTGAGCCCTCTGCTTGGGTCCCTTCCCCGCCTCTCCCTGCCCTCGGCCTGCGGGCGTTCCACGGCCTTACACCCCATCACCTCCTCGCGGAATCACCTGTCCCCCTCCGCCCGAACCCTGGTGCCCAGCCTGCCGCCTCGGGCCATGGCTCCCGCGTCCTCGCAGTCTAGATCCCAGCCCCCTCGACCGGTCCTCACCCGAACAGGCCAGAGAAGAAGGACTGCGAGTTCTTCACTTTACGCTCCGCCTCCGCCAGCAGGGCCATTGCCTCCACCTCCTTCCCAGAGTTGTCCATGTCGCCCGCAAAAGTTCTCAGCAAACTGCCCGAATGGGCCCTGAAGGACTCTGCCGCGGCCAGGCGGCGGTCCACAGGCCGGGGCTCAGCGGCTGCGTAGACGTCGCACCTGCGCGCGCCGCTGGCGACCAGGCCCCACGTGACTCCCTCCGGCCAACCAACGGCCTAGCAGTGCGGGCGCTCGTCCCCCATGGGCCACGCCCCGGCCGATCGGTGCGCTGCCCTGTGACTCTCATTCTCCAATCGGCGTCTCGAGACCTCGACGCATGCGCATACCCTCGCAGGGGGAACAACACTAGCTCCCTAGCGTTTCGCAGGACAAAAATCCACATGATGCTGCGTAAACCAATCCTAATCCCTACAGCCAAGAACCTGTCCCTGTCTCCACCAATGATCAGGAGCCGCTGGCTTGGTTCGCCTCTCTTCACGGCATTTGGATCTGGTCAGCTGACCGCTGACGCTCACATGACATATCCCCGGCGTCTGGACAGTTTGACAGTTCTGCGCAATTTAGTCCCGCCTCCGCGCTGTGTGTCCTTTAGTCCTCTCGGAAAGACCTATGTAATGGAAATAAAATGGTTCTACTTCTTGCGCCCTCTGCTGACCGGTATTGAAACTGGCTTGGGGAATACTTCCAAAACTTTTAAATTTGACAATATTTAGAACTGAGTTCTACTAAGCGCTAGTTGAAGAACATTTAGAATTGTCTAACTGTGGTTTCACAAAACATGGCTGGAGACAAGAGTGTGAAGAATTCAGTTTCCAGCCGGGCGTGGTGACGCACGCTTGTAATCAGGAGGAAAGAGGGTCACTGTTAAAAGCCCAGTCCGGCTACACAGCGAGTTAAAGCAGCCTGAACTATATAGCAAAATGCTGTTTAAAAAGAAATAGGGCGGAGGCCGA